>JAJMLV010225319.1:0-13710 GCA_027123465.1 Erythroxylum coca
AAGTCCAGAATCTGAATGGTTTCCGTTCTTGGAGAATGAACTTTCAAGGATTCCTCAAACAGAGGATGATATTTTGCCAACACTGAAGTTAAGCTATAACCATCTTCCACCACATCTGAAACACTGCTTTGTATTTTGTAGTTTATTTCCCAAGGATCATGAGATTGATGTCGAAACATTGATTCAGCTTTGGATAGCTCAGGGATTTATAAGTCCATCAAGTCCTATACATAATCTTGAAGCCATTGCGCTCGAATACTTCAAAGATCTATTGTGGAGATCTTTCTTTCATGGAGTGGAAGAAGATAGATGGGGCAATTTAAAAAGCTGCAAAATGCATGATTTAATGCATGATCTAGCAACCTTAGAGGCAGAAGCAGAGATTATCCAGTCAAATACGAATGGGGACTACATTCAACAAAAGACACGTCATGTTTCATTTGACTTTGATATGGATACACCAAATAAAATTCCGGAGAGCTTGTTCATTGCAAGGCGGCTACGGACATTGTTTTTGCCTAACCAAGGGCATCAAGGAACATGCAAAGGCTCAAACTATGAAGTTATGTTTCTGAACTTCAGGTATCTCCGTGTTTTTGATCTGCACAGTACAGGGATTGTGGCTGAATTATCTTCCATTAACCATTTGAAACATCTTAGGTATTTGGATCTTTCAAACAATGTTGGAATCCAAGTACTTCCCCATACTATTACCGATTTAGTAAATTTGCAAGTTCTGAAGCTGTCTTTCTGTCGAGGTCTCAAGGAACTACCAAAAGATATTGAAAAACTGTTGAATCTGAGACATCTTTACTGTGATGGTTGTGATAAGTTGATCCACATGCCTAGCGGGATTGGGAATTTGACGTCTCTTCAGTCACTTTCAAAATTCGTTGTGGCCATAGACAGCTCCGCTTCTAAGAATGCTCTGATCAGTCACCTTATTGGATTGAATAGGCTAAAAAGACTGAGAGGAAGCCTGGACTAATCTGGGATATGTTAGAGGCGGTGTAACAGAATTTAAGGCCGCTAATTTGAGAGAGAAACAATGTCTTCAATCGTTAATTCTTAGTTGGAATCAAGATCATGATATATATGTTTGTGATGAAGAACTGTCACTGCAAAGCTTGGAGCCTCGCACAAGCTTAAAAGAACTGAAGGTATATGAATACGGAGGCATAAGGTTCCCAAATTGGCTCTCTTCTTTAACAAATTTAGTTGATTTAGAGAAGAATGTGATATTTGAGAGCTGTGTTTTGATTTGAATGATTCTCTGCTTGAGCAGAGCCGACGTATGTATTATCTATTTAAAGAGTTCACAATTGTACAAAAATGAGAGAGCGCACTAACAGACAAAAGTTGTTGTGCGGTTATGTACAGAAAATATTCTTTTACAGAAGTTGGTTATTTGTGCGTGATTGTCTGCAGGCTTTCATCCTCCATGCTAACGTACTGGACAGCTGTATTACGTTGAGATCTGTACATGCGTGGTTTCTGCATCATGTAAATTGTTTTCCTTGACAGATTTATGTATAGAAGATTGCAGTAGATACGACTGAACCGAATTACTTCTCTTAAATGTTTGGAGATAAGGAGATTTGACGCTTACATGGTCAGTGATGAGAATGCATACGATTGCCTCAACGAGAATAGAGGAAGATCAACATTCTTCCCGTCCCTAAAGGAGCTCTATCTTGAGTATTGTCCAAACCTGAAGGGATGGTGGAAGAAGACTGATGAAGGTGATACAACAAAGGCAAGTACAACAGCAAGGGTGCCACATTTTCCTTGTCTTTCAACTTTGAGAATAAATAGGTGTCCTGAGCTCACTTGGATGCCTCTATTTCCATCTCTAGATGACCGGTTATCTTTGGAGAATGCCACCGTGAAACCGTTCCAGCTTACGATGGAAATGAAGGTGGCGATTCCTGTCATTGCTTCCTCGGTTATCTATCCTCTGTCCAAGTTGAAGGCACTGGAGTTCAGGAGACTTGGTGATCTTGAATCTCTGCCAGAAGAGTGGATTCAGAATCTGACTTCCCTTCAAAAACTATACATAGGTTGCTGCCCAAGATTGACATCTCTGCCTCAAGGAATGCATCATCTTACCTCTTTAAGAGAATTAACCATCAATTTTTGTCCTGAAGTGAAGGAAAAATGCGAAAACAAAAAGGGTGTGGACTGGTCTAGCATTGCTCATATCCCAAATATCACAATTGATAGAGAAGAGGTTCAAATAAAGAGCCCCAGTAATTTATAACTCCAACAGCTACTTGACCAGTCCTCTTCAAGCTCTCGGGCTGAAGAGTATCCACACGAGCTTATTCACTTGCTTTAACTACTCATCCTATGGATGTAGGAGCATCAACTTCGTTTTTGCGGAGGAACTGGATTGAAAAAAAGAGATTCTAGTAGGAAAGTCCAATCTGATTCACCTTATAATTTTAAGGAAATTCATTTATTTCTTACTCCATTGTTCTTCATCTTCTAGTCTGTGAGTTCGATGAGTTAGCTCTAAGTTGGTCTCTTTCACTACTGTCTGGAACCAGAACTCGAGTCTTTCTCTTAGTGCAATAATTTTGTTGGTTTTTCTACCATGATCATACCAGAGTTACTTGATAATTAAGCAACTTGGTGCACTTTTTCACTTCAATAGGACTAACCTACCTCTAAGAACAACTTAATAAATTCTAAAATCAAGATGAACGAAAAGAGCAATCTAACGTTCGTGGCAACGGTTATACAACAAGAAGTTAGTTAAAATATTAGTCCAATGTCATAGATGAATTTCCTTTAAACATTCCAAGTCCTGTCATGGAACAAATATTATAAAACTTCTCGATAGAAAAAGCAGATGTGACAGGAGAACAAAAAGCCAAGAAAAACGACTAGACATATCAGGTAAGACATTCCTTAAAAGTTTTGTAGAGAATATTTGTTTAATGTTCCAGTTGTAAAAAGTTGTGCATAGTACATTTTTTTAATGTTCCACCTGTGTAGAGTTTCGTAAAGTACATTTGTTTAATGTTCCACTTGTAGCAGTCAATGGTAACCCACCTTTAACCTGCAAATATAAGCATCAGCGCCTTAACTTTTGTTAAAAAAACGACGATAATTTTATTGATAAAAGGACATGAATACAAGACTCAAAACACCAAAGGATTTGTACAGAACAAGAGTAGAAGAAAGAGACTTGGACACACACTACAACTCTTACTATCCCAAGTATCAGTTTCTTGTCCATCGAGCACATTCCCTAGTACATTGACTCCAAAGTCCTCACATCTCTTGCTAATTTAATCATTTATATTGTTATACATCTCTTTTTTTTCTTGTTTTTTCTGTCCTTGTTTTGATTTTGTTGGTACTGCAGAGGAAAATGACAGAAGCGATACTCTATGATATTGCAACGGAAATCATAAAGATACTGGGCTCAGGAGGTCTAAAACAGATTGGAATTTGGTGGGGTGTCAACGATGAGCTTAAGAGGCTCGAGAACACAGTTTCCACTATCAAATAGCTTAAGAATCTGGGATGGGAGGGTTAGGGAAGACAACATTTGCCCAATTTTTGAACAATGACAAAAGGGTTAAAAATCATTTTGAGCTGAAATTTTGGGCTTGTGTCTCTGATCCTTTTGATGTCAAACTTGTCATAGAAAAGATTCTAAAATGATTTTTTTAGGATACAAGGAAAGAAACACAAACAAAATTACATAACTAGTCGGGGGTGACATACCCCCGACATATCCTCAAGGAGGATGGAGAGGCACCCTAGAGGTGTAAAAGTAAGAGTAGTTGTCCCAAGCGCAAAGCGCTTGGCATAATTAGCGAGCTAATCCGCGCATCTATTTCCTTCCTTGTAGGTGTGTCGCGGTAATATCACCCAGTTCGCGTAAATAATTCATTGATACCAAGAACTAGTGGATTAAGAGACTGTTGTCCTTGGGATGGGGATGATATTAAATTGATCATTTCTCGTGAATCGACTTCAAGTTCGATGCAACGATGACCCAAGTTCCAGGCTAGGTTGAGGCCTGTGAAAACTCCCCAAAGTTCTGTTGAGAGGGAAGAGCACCAGCCTGAATTCTGCACAAAATTGCCAAGCCAGTCACCCGAATGATTACAAATTAGGCCACCAACTGTGGTTGTCTGGAGTGATTGTTTGCTTGTGCCATCTGTATTTAACCGAACTCATCCCGAAAGAGGTTTTTGTCAACCTAGGAGGTGTTCACTCCGAGGTGAGGAATCAGATTTGCTTGACTGTGCCAAGCCACTACCCTGTTGATCTGGTGGACATATTCCAGAACCTGATGCGTTGGGGAAATTGACCAAACAAAATGCTCTTCAAAAATGGTCTTGTTTCGCCAACACCATAAAAACCAGCAAGCAACACCGAAGATTGTTGACCACTCTAAACCATGAAAAACTTGGTGTGATTGTAGATTCCGAGTGAGCCACTCTTGAGTCGACAAGGTGTAGAATTCTAGGGATACTGCGTGTGCGGGGAACATACTCCACAGTTGTCTAGCTTTAGGACAGTTATGGACGATATGAAGAGATGTTTCTTTTGATAGGCAATGTGAGTAGTTAGCATCTGTCGTTAGCCATTTTCGAACCAGTTGTTGATTAGAAGGTAATTGGTCATGTGATAGGAGCCAAAGGAATGATCTAATTCGTTGTAGGCCCTACCATTGCCATATGGCCTTTCAAAATTCGGTGTTTGGATGGTCTTCTTGCTCCATAATCATGTAATAGACAAATGCAGTGGTGAACTGCCCATTGGGTGTCTTGCCCCAGGTTATCTTGTCGGGGCTGAGGTAGGGATGAGGTGGTAAAATGTCGGCGATGGTCAAACAAATCGAAGCAGGAAGGTTATTTTGGAAAGCATCCCATTGCCATTGTCCTTCATTGTCCACAAATTAATGGATGTGAAGATCCAAGTGTGTTTGGGGGATGTGTGCCACTGCATGGGAATTGAGTAGACCCCAATCTCCAGCACAGGGGTCTATCCAGAATTGAGTCCTAGTACCATCACAAATCGTTTATTTCATACCCTACATCACATGGTGCTACGTAGTTTTGATGCTCTTCCAAACCATCGAACCACCTATATCAACAAGCAAAGAAGGAATATTGTTAGTATCAAAATTATATTTAGCAGCAAGAATTCTTACCCAGAGCTTTTGTGGCTGAGAAACCATTGTCCACCCTAGTTTAGTCAGTAGGGCATCATTAGTCTCGCGAATTTTTCGAAGGCCTAGGCCTCCTGTCTCTTTAGGTTGATAGATTTTGTCCCAATTGACCAGATTGATCCTTTGATTGGCTAGAGTCGAGCCCCACAAGAACTGATGGATAATTTTTCCTAACTCATCATAAAGATGCTTGGGTAGTCGGATCATTTGCATGGTATAGATGGGAAGCGTTGCAAGTACAGATTGAGTTAATGTGACTCAACCTGTTAGAGACAAAAGATGGGCTGACCACCCCGAGAGTCGTTGTTGGGCCTTGTCTTAGGATATGCTGGTATGTCCTTTTAGTAACCTGCTCATGCAAAAGAGGCACTCCTAGGTACCGACCGAGATCTTTTGTTTGTTTGAATCCCAGTTCACTACTTAAATAGTGCACCGTTGAATGAGGCAAATTTTTGGAAAAGAAGCAATGGGATTTGTCCTGGCCTACCCTCTGTCCGGAAGCTAAACAATAGGTATGGAGAGTGTCGCTAATAATAGACACCTATTCAATAAAAGCTTCCGAGAAAAGAATGAGATCATAGGTAAAGAATAGGTGGGAGATACGCGACCACCCTCCTCTACTTAATTGGATAGGTTTCCATTTGCCTTGGGATACAAAGGAGTTTATCAGATGACTTAGTCGTTCCATACAAAGCATAAAGAGATATGGCGATAGGGGATCTCCTTGTCAAATGCCTCTAGTAAGGTTGAAAGTGTCGCGGAGTTTGTCATTCCAATTAACTTGCATAGTCACCGAGGAAATACATTTCATCATCAGGTTTATTAATGAGTCAGGGAGACCAATACCGATGAGGGTCTCATTAATGAAGTCCTAAGACAGTCGGTCATAAGCTTTTTCTAAATCCACTTTGATAGCGATCATGCCCTTCTTTCCAGTTTTCCTCTTCATTGTATGGATAACTTCTTGGGCAATGATAATGTTTTCCATGATCAGCCGTCCTGGCATAAAGCTGGATTGAGTGGGGGCTATAAGGGCAGTTAAATGGGGTTTTAGCTGGTTGACAATTATCTTAGAAATTGCTTTGTAGAGAACTGAGCATAAAGTTATGGGTCAGAATTGAGTGATCGACATAGGAGAGGGAACCTTTGGTATAAGAATGAAGATGGTATGGTTCAGCGTAGTCTCCCAAACTACATGTCGAAATTTTTTATGTAGAAAAAGAGTCAAGGATGGTCCGACCATGTTCTATTGGGATTGATAGAATAAGGCAGTGAAACCATCATATCCCGATGCTTTATTAGGAGCCATGTCAAAGAACGCGTCCTTGATTTCCTCAGGATTGATAGGAGTTTGCAGTGTAGTTGTGGTCTTGTTGGATAGTATCGAAAAATCGGGAGTTATATGAAGATTTCTAGATGTATGGATGTCTTTCGTGTAGAGTGTTTTAAGGAAATTCTTCACTATGCTTTTGATACTGTCTGCATCTGAAGTTGTGCACTCATTTGCATCTTTTAGTGACACAATCCTCATTTTTTGGCTTCTATCCAAAGTGATAGCTTGATAATACTTCGTATTTCGGTCGCCCTGAGTGATCCACTGACATCGAGGGCATTGGTGCCAATACAGCTCTTCTTAACAGAAGACCTGTTCTAGTTTAGTGCGGATGTATTTCTAAAGGTCGCTGAGCGAAGTTGAGTCTGAGTCTTCAAAAAGTTTTTAAACACTAATCAGCCGGGCCATAAGTTTTTTCTTTCGATGAAAAATGTTTTCGAAGTTAGTCACAGTCCATTGTTGTAATCTCTTAGAGAATTGACGGATGCCTTCACTACAAACCGACATGTTGTGAATCCAATACTCCTCAACAACGCGATCGAAGCCTTCTTGCTTCAGCTAAGCTACCTGAAATTTGAATGGCCTATTGGTCGGAGGGACAGTTGGGTATTGGTTAAGATGAACCAAAAGAGGTCTATGATTAGACTTTAAAAAAGCCAGGTGAGTAGGGAAAGTGGATGACTAGACATGGGATCCAAAAACTCTGTCTAGTTGAGCAAGAATCTGTCCATGTCGCCAAGTAAATTTGGGCCCAGAAAAACCTAAGTCCTGGAGGTGGCAACAGTGAACACATTCCTTGAATTTAGAATTAAATATAGGGTGGAGTCTAGAGCCTCCCTGTTTGTCAGTGCTCTCTAATTTAGCGTTGAAATCTCCCCCCATAATCCAAGGTATGGACGTAACCTTGGTAATTTTACGCAACGAATTCTATAGGTAAGGTTGAAGAGCATAATTAGGGCTAGCGTAGACGGCTGTGAATGCAAAGGAATTGTGTCCCCATTCAACCTGTGTATGTATAAACTGATGGTGGGCAAGCATAATCCAGACAGCAATATTGGCTTTCCAAAGCAGCCAAATGCCCCCTGAAAATCCTATAGCTTCCACTCAGAATGAATTCTCGAACCCTAAACTTTTAATCACCTTTTGAGCCCACTGTCCGCTGATGCGAGGTTCAATCAAGACAAGGAGACTCGGGTGATGGTTTCGAATATAATTCTTCATTGTTGGCTGGAAGGTCTTCCCGCCAACCCCTGGCAATTCCAAATAAAGATCGACATAATTAAAATTACGAAGAGGTAAACACTATTGTACATTAGTGTTTACGAGGTGGGCCTTCGAATCCCTACAAGGGGTGTTCCTTGTGTGCTGAAGATTCACATCCAATGTAGATTCATGTATAGAGGTGAGTTCTTGTTCCATTATCACTGCCATCTCCGAGTCAGGTGATCTAGATGGTGGTAATCTGTTCTCAGCTATCGAAGGAGGGTAGGGGGGTTCATGTAAACGTCAGCCCTCAAGTCTGTCGTGTCTGGCCCTGCCCTGTCTTCCTGCATGGCCTCCGCAAGGGTCCGGTCTCAGATAATTAATTCTTCATAGTTTGGAATAGTGACTGCCACGTGCGGAAAATTGGGCTAGTAAGGCGTGTGGGACGGCATCGTTGGTGTCAAGATGGCTTGAGGGGTTGTAGATTGGGCCCACAGAGTTTGGTAGGCTTGGCCTGTTGTATGCGTGTGTGGTGACTGGTAATGAACCCTACCTGATCCCTTATCCATGGGTACGTCTGGACTACTAGCTTTGATCTTCATATGGTTATTTGTGGATTATTGAGGTTAATTGTGCGTCAGAAAGGACGCAGAACCCTCTCGAAGCTTCTCGATTTTAGTCGAGTGATTATCGTTGGTCTAGTACTGAGGTGCCTATTCTGAAAAAATATTATACCTCGAGCCCCTCAACATTGTGGTCTTCTCCTTTCCTTTCTTGTCGCGTCCTTGTGCCGTTATGGGAGTAGCTAGCTGGCAGAGGCGACTTTGTACCAAGGTCCAGGGGCCGTATCCATCCTAGAGAGAGGTGACCATCGTCGGGTCGGAGCGGAGGGCAGAGGCACTACTCTGTCCCGTCTCTGTTAGGTTGTCGTCGGTGGTCAGCTGGTCTATGTTTTTTTAGGCATACCGGAGTGCCATGGCCTATCAAGCCACACGAAAAGCATATCTGTGATAAACCCTCGTAAGCAACCCTTATCATTTCCCCATCTAATTCTACTATTGAGTCTAGAGGGGTGTTTAGATCAATATTGAATACGAATCTCGCAAATTTTCCCCGTATGGATTGGGTGGTGTGTTCATCGATTTTGATTGTGTAGCCAATCAGGTTACCTAGGGTGGTGAGGATGGTCAGATGGTATCGAGTGACTGAGAGCTCTGGGAATCTAACCCAAGCGACCATGTTAGAGATTTTACCTAAAGAAGGCCTGAACTCTGGGGACCATGGTTAAACGGATAAAACATAGCCAGAGATCACCCATGGTTCGTGGGTGAGCGCCATCAGATAGTCTGCTTCCTCGACAAAATTAATAAAGTAAAATTCATTATCCATATCCACAATTTTCATGGGGCCATGGAGTTTTCACATTGAATTGAGTCTGGATTTGAGCATGTGGAATCCTAATTTTCTACCTAGCAATTTGACCACAACGACCTGAGCCCATTGTTTATCCAGTTGGCTTTTGAAAGTATTAGAAAGTTCAATGCCCATTCCATATGATCCCTGTATTAGTGTGATGTCCCCTTCGGTTGTTTTGATAGGCTCTTCTTCAGGCCAAATTAATTCCTTTTCTCTAATGCCAGGGCCTGTGTTACCTATAACAGTTACGCTGTAACTGGTTGGAATGTTGAGTGGAAAGGCCTAGGGAGGAGGAGGGTCTTCCTCTCTTTCTCAGATTCGCACTTTCTTGGCAATATGTCCAACGTATTCATTGATGTTGTATGTGTCTTGCGCATTAGCCATATGATTGTGGTGTTCAGCTGGACTTGGTTCCATGTTTCCAATCGTAAAGTATTGAGATTCTAAAATCATTGACTGATGGGAACCAAGAAAATCTAGAGTTAGATCAGTTGCAAAACCGACTAAGAAAAGGAATTGATGGAAAACAATACTTGCTTCTTTTAGACGATGTTTGGAATGAGGACCTTAAGATATGGCTTACACTGCAAAGACTCTTGAATAGGGCCGGTCTTAATGTTTTATAAGCCCTGGGCAAATAAAAAAGATTCCTATTTTGCCTTTTTTTATGATAATCAAGAGTGGGCTCTTATAAAGAACAAAAGAGATAAGATAGGGCCCCTTTTATTGCTTTTTTTATAAAAATCAAGACCTTTAAAAAGAATAAAATGAAATAAAATGGGGCCCTTTTATTACCTATTTTATTTTTCATAAAACTGGGCCCTGGGCAGGTGCTCTACCTACTCTTGCCCAGGGCCAGGTCTGCTCTTGATGTGTGATGCAAATGGTAGTAGGATAATAGTCACAACACGTTCTACAAAGGTTACAAAGGTTACTAGTAGATTGGCTTCCTATGTTCTGAAAGGCCTCTCTTTGGATGAGTCTTGGTCTTTGTTTACAAAAATAGTTTTTGTTGGTTATTCTACCTTGATCATACCAGAGTTACTTGATGCTTTAGCAACCTGGTGTATTTTTTCACCTCAATGGGACCAGCCCACCCCGAAGAACAACTTATAAAGTCCAAAATCGAAAAAGTTGTAAAAAGTTGTGCACCCAAACATAACTCACCTGCAAAAACCAGATGTGATTAAAGACCAACCCCCCAACTGTAAAAAGTTGTGCAGCCAACTGTAACCTACCTGCAATCTGCAAATATAAGCATTAGATATTTAACTCTCGCTATGCGGGACCAATTCTTTTGTTCCTTTCATCGAAGACCAACTTTACGCTATCCATACACAGCCATAAATTTTAGTGACGTGTAGCAAGAGTTAAGGATCTGATGCTTATATTTGCATATTGTAGATGGGTTACCATATTGCAGGTGGGTTACAATTGAGATGCACTAGTTTGTTATGCACATGCACTAGTTAAAGATCTGATGCTTATATTTGCATATTGTTTGCATATTGCAGGTGGGTTACAGTTGTCATGCACTAAAACCACTTGCAATATGCAAATATAAGCATCAGATCCTTAACTCTCACTATGTGGGACCAATTCTTCTGTTCCTTTAATCGAAGACCAAATTTATACTATCCATGCATAGCCACAAATTTAGCTAGGATCTATTGAAATATATGGCTGTGCATGACAACTATAACCCACCTGTAATCTGCAACTATAAATCCTTAACTCTTGATACGTGGGACTAATTCTTCTATTCCTTTAATCGAAGACCAACTTTATGCTATCCATGCACAGCCACAATTTTTGCTAAGATCTAGTGAAATTTATGGCTATGATGTGCATGAATGAGATAGAGTTGGTCTTAGATCAAAGGAAAGAACAACCTTATTCTATTTATGCACAGCCACAAATTTAGCTGAACCTACTGAAATTTGTGGTTATGCATGAATAACATAGGATTACTGAAATTTGTGGTTGTATATGAATAATATAGGGTTGGTCTTGGATAAAAGTAATAGAAGATGAAATTTGTGGCTGTGTATGAATAGTATAGAGTTGGTCTTGAATTAAAGGAATAGAAGAATTGGTCCCAGTAGCGAGAGTTAAGGATCTAATGCTTATATTTGCAGATTGCAGGAGAAAGAAATCAATTGTGCCCTTTGCCCAGTTCCAAACCAGTGCCAAGCATTATCATCCACAAAACTCGTTTATTTATTGCAAAGCTTATGGACGAGGTCATTGGGCATAGGGTTGGAACTGGAAAATGGTATAGAGGATTTGGCTCCGATTGCAGGTGGGTTATAGTTGGGTGCACAACGGGGTTGGTCTTCTATCACATTCGGTTTTTATGATAATCGTTGTCTCGAACGTTGGATTGCTCGTTTCCATTATATCGATTTTGGACTTTGTCATAGCATTTGGTTCATGTCTCCATAGGTGGAGACAGATGACAGGGACACAAAAGTTCTGTACCTGGGAGTGTTTGCTTGCTGTCCCCACCTATTTTTGTCCCGACTCCAGAGCATAGGGACAGAAATTTTTTGTACTGTAACATCCTATTACCCATATTAAGGCTAGAATAGTAAATTATTAGAAATTTATGTGAAATTAGGAAAATGCAAGTCATGCATAAGTTAATTTTGACATACACATTTATTTTGCACATGCATATGATTGTACATGCATTCATAAGCATTTCCAGGTAAATTGGTTTATAAATGAAAATTGTGGATTAAATTGGAGTGTATTAAATGTGATTTGGCAATTTTTGTACATTTCGGGTATTTTGAAATTTTTGGTGAATTATTTGAGTTGAAATTTTATTTGGTGATAATAGTTATTATTTTGAAATTTTTGGTGAATTTTATAATTTTTCGAAAAAAAATTGGGATATTTTGGACCAATTATGGTGTGACATGTGGCAGCATATGTATATGACAAATGGCTTGTATATGTGGTGGCATGTGGCAATAATACATATGTGACAAATGGCAAATTGCTATTATGAAAAATGGTGAATCGGTGGAGACAAATAGCACACGTGAAGGACAGGCAATAAACCCACGTATTATTATGTTTTAGTTAGGAAGAAACCACTGTAGCTTTTGTTCTCCACTAAAACACTCAACACCGCAATTCTCTTCCCAGTTCTTCATCACCGAATAGCAACTTATTATGCTTTTGTGTTGTTGATTTCCCTTTCAGTGATGGAGCAATTGTTGACTCAAGTAAGTGATTTTAATGTTGTTTCCACTGTGTAAATGAATATGTGTATGAGAGGTTGGAGAAGTATAGTTTCGGTATTGAATGAACTAAATGAAAGATTTGTAAAAATATGGATATGTTATTTTTGCATGTTTGTGGAACAATATACCATAAGGTAGTGTTGAGGTGAATTTCGAGCTAGTAGAATCTTTAAACTATGTTTAGGAAGAGTGCAGAAAGTCAGAAAAAAATGAAACAAGTGTAGTAAGCATGAAAACACAGTAGAGAGAGAGAGGGAATATATGGGATTTCGGATTTATGATTATTGAAGTGTAAATGTGATTCTGACTTATTTAGAGAGTGATTTGAAGTTAGAAATGCATGATTAGAAGGGTTGTGTTTAGTCTAGAGAAAATGGAAGGGGGAAAAAAACAAAGTGCAGTTGATGAACAAGTTATGTTTCTGTGATATATGCGTTAATGTTTGGGAAATGTTAGGGATGGATTTATGTGAAGTTAAAGTTTTAGAAAACATAGAGAATAATGAGGTGTGGTGTTTTAAGGAGGAAAATGATAGAAAACGTGGCCTGTTGTGATGGAAAAAAAAAAAGAAAGATGCAGAAAATGGAATATGCTAACGTGAACAGTACAATGTTTGTTATGTATGTATAGAATTTTGGATTTTCGGATTTATTTATGTTAGGGTTAATTGTGATGGAAATAGAAAACAAAGTAGTTTATGTAGCAAATGTATTAGCTGTGATATGTAGGAAGGAAACAAAAGAAAAACAAAGAAAGAAAGAAGAAGAGGAGAAGTCAGTTCGGTGATCTGGGTTTGGTGAAGAAGATGAAGTTGGCGTGCTAGAGAGAGAAAAGGTGATGGTTTATTTGTGTGGGTTAAAAACTAGAGTATTTCATTGAACAACCCTAAGTATTTTGCCTATAACTTTTTCATCCAAACTCTAAATAACTTGAGAATTAAACCAATGGATTCCTAAAAAAAATTCTTTCTCTCCATAAAACTTTAGAGTTATCTGAATTGATTTAAAAGTGATTGATATGATGAAAGTGTGGAAGTCTGCTGGAATGTTATGAATTGGAAAATTTTCATGATCATGCTTCGGTTTTCTAATTATAACTTGAGCTGTAGATTTCTGAATGAGTTGATTTTTGATTCATATTAAACCAGAGACATATGTATACAACTTTTGTGCAGAAGTCAAATTTTAATTCTGTATCTATGATTTTCAAAATTGGCATGTAATTGAGTCTCAGCTTAGGCTGTAGCACTACCAGGGACAGAAATCATGTCATATGGTTATTGAATAAACTGTATTTATGTGGGCCGAATA
>JAJMLV010225331.1:0-13707 GCA_027123465.1 Erythroxylum coca
GAAACATATATATTAACAGATATTACGGCATATCATCGTATTACCCCCCCTCAAGTTGGGGCATGTAAGCTTTGGACACCCAACTTGCTTAATAAGAACAAGAACTGCTTTGTCCCAAGGGCCTTAGTGAATATATCGGCAAGTTGAGTACAAGTACGGACATAAGAGGGGCGGATAGTGTGCTTGAGAATTTCGTCCCTAACAAAATGGCAATCAACCTCAATATGCTTTGTTCGTTCATGAAAAACAGGATTCTTAGCTATATGAAGAGCTGCTTGGCTGTCACAGTAGAGATGCATTGGTTGAGTATGAGGAACACCGAGACTGGATAGAATATCCTTTAGCCACTTCAATTCACACGTGGTATTAGCCATGGAACGGTACTCTGCTTCGGCAGAAGACTTAGAGACTGTGGGCTGTTTCTTGGTCTTCCAAGAAACTGGCGAGTTACCAAGATAGATGAACCAACCCGTAAGAGATCTTCGAGTAAGAGGACAACTTGCCCAATCCGAGTCACACCAACCATATAAATGCAGATCACTGTCTCGACGCAAGAGAATGCCTTGACCGGGGTTCCCTTTCAAGTAACGAACCACACGCAAAGCAGCATGCCAATGTTCTTCTTTGGGCTGCTGCATAAACTGAGATAATATGTGGACACTGTATGAAAGTTTTGGTCTAGTGAAACACAAGTAGATGAGGCGCCCAACGAGGCGTCGATAACGGGCAGGTTCAGAGAACAAAGAACCTTCGGCTAACGCTAAACGATGATTTTCTTCAAGAGGAAGAGAAGCCGGTTTGGCCCCAAGCAACCCAGTTTCAAGAATAATATCCAAGGCATATTTTCTTTGACACAGGTAAATTCCTGTGGGCGAGCGTGCAACCTCCACTCCAAGGAAATACTTTAATCGTCCTAAATCCTTCATATGAAAGCAAGTATGAAGATAACGCTTAAATCGTTGAATAGCTCCAGAGTCATTACCGGAAATAATAAGATCATCTACGTAAACTAGCACCACAAGATGCACATGGGTATGCTGCAACGTGAACAAGGAATAATCGGAGTAGGATTGACGAAACCCATAATGCTTAAGAGCGGCAGAAAGTTTGGCAAACCAGCATCTAGGAGCTTGCCTCAAACCGTAAAGCGATTTACGAAGTTTGCATACCATTCCTTGGTGTTGCGCTAGAAATCCAGGTGGGAGTTTCATGTACACATCTTCCTGTAGGTCACCATGCAGGAAAGCATTGTGAACATCCATTTGGTGAAGTTCCCAATCTTTAGCAGCAGCCACAGCCAAAACTGTACGTACAGTAACCATTTTTGTCACAGGAGCAAAAGTTTCCGTGTAGTCTAGCCCTTCAACTTGGTGATTCCCTAAAATGACCAGCCGTGCTTTGAAACGCTCAATGGTGCCATCTGAATGGTACTTGATTTTGTAGACCCACTTGCAACCCAGCGCTTTCTTTCCTGGAGGCAAGTTCGTGATGGTCCAGGTATTATTGGTTTGAAGAGCTTGAATCTAATTTTTCATGGCTTTCTGCCATCGTACATCTCGCATAGCTTCAGAAAAATGTATTGGCTCTCGCTCTGCACTTACTGCTGCAAGAAACTGACGATGGTGGTTCGAAAATTTGTCACAGTTAACATAATGAGCTATAGGATAACACGCACCTGAGTCATGTGATGTAGCAGAGGAACGGTCGAATGGGCTTAACTTTCGCATGGTGTTTGTCACATAATCACGCAACTTCACAGGTGGGTGCTTGAGCCGATGGCCTCGTCCAAGCTGAGTAGTAGGGGTGATGTTGGGACCAAGTTCTATTTGGTCATTGTTGCCGCAGGTCTGATTTTCTGGTTCAGTTTCACATATTCGAGATTCATCAGGTGATGTAGCAGTACCCCCCCTGGCTTCAAGACTCTGGTCACTAGCATGGTTGTCCTCAACAATATATTCTTCAACTTCACTAGGATTAGTGATGACCATCGGTGATATTGGTGGATTAATATTCCCTTCTTCAAAAGGAAATTCTGTTTCAACAAACTTCACATCCCGTGAGACAAAGAAAACATTTCTCTCCAAGTCAAATAATTTCCATCCCTTTTGTCCGTAGGGATACCCAACAAAGATGCATTTAAAGCTTCTACTATTAAATTTATCTCCACTTCTATCTTTATTGTATGCATAACAAAGTGACCCGAACACTCTCAAATGATCATAAGGAGGAGGTCTTCCATGAATCATTTCATATGGAGTCTTGCCGTTGAGGATGGAGGTTGGTGTCAGATTAATTAGGTAAACTGCAGTTAGGACGCATTCACCCCAGAAACGTATCAGAAGTTTTCCTTGAAATCTTAGTGCCCGTGCTACATTGAGGATATGTCGATGTTTTCTCTCTACTCGTCCATTTTGCTGTGGTGTTCCAGTGCATGATCGTTGGTGAATAATGCCATGATCAAGAAAGTATTGTTTTAAACAAGTAAATTCTATTCCATTGTCACTCCTGACCACTTTGATGCGTTTATTGTATTGTCGTTCAACTAAGGCGAAGAAATTCATTAATTTATGTGATACTTCCCTCTTTTCAGACAATAAGTATATCCAAACAGCTCGAGAATGATCATCAACCAGTGTCAAAAAATAAGATGCACCACAAGATGAGGGTGTTCTATAGGGTCCCCATAAATCACAATGTATCAAGTCAAAAATAGCTGAAGCTCGATAAGTGCTTAAAGGAAAATTTTCTTTTGTTTGTTTTGCTCTCTCACAAATCTCACATGCTTTATTCAAATACTCACTTCTATGACTACTACTCACGTTAGGAATCTGCTGAACAACCTTAAAAGATGGATGCCCCATTCGTTTGTGCCAAAGATCAAGTTGATTCTCTGCACTAGTCTGATAAACCTTCGCACTTCGAACACCATGATATAGATAAAGCCCATCCTTCCGCTCACCCGCTTCAATCACCATCCTCGAAGTGCAGTCCTGCATCACACATAATTTGTTAGTAAACTGGACAACACAATTTGCTTCATCTATTATCTGTGAGACAGAGATCAGATTGCAATTTAGTTTTGGCACGCAAAGAACATTCTCAAGTTTGAGACCCCCATCAAGGATCACTGTTCCTTCCTTGGTTGCAATTATTTATTTTCCATCAGGTAATCCTACTGGACATCCTTGTATTGCTCTCTGCTGGCAAAGGTTTTCCAAATTTCCTGTCATGTGATTAGAAGCACTGGTGTCTATAATCCATAAATCATGTGGATTCTTACCACTTATTTTTTTCATTCTTACTTGTCTTACGGGTGTTTAGCATCTCAACAAGGACCTGCCACTGCTCGTTGCTCAAACTAACTAGTTCAATTTTCCCAGCTTCTGTGCCAGATTTATTTATATTATGGCCTACAACTTGTGCTGCATTAGCCCGAGTTGCACCCCCTCTCCCACATCCTGCTGATGTCCCATTCCGTTGTTGACTTCTGCCACTAGTTTCGCCTTCGTTTCGTGGGCGTTCAACCCACCACTCTGGATATCCGATGAGTTGGAAGCAGCTTCTAGCATCATGACCTGTCTTTTCACAATGAGAACATACCGTTGATTTATCCTTCGTCTCTCCTCGCCCTTTGGACCTATGTCTCGTTTGTACTGCAAGACCCATGGCTACTCCTCTCTCTTCCTTAAATCTGTTGATTGTTTTCATCATCTCTTCTTGCACTAGAGTAGCATATACTCGATTCAATGAGGGTAAAGGATCTCCAGCTAGTATGTTAGAACGGACAGGACCATAGCTCACGTCATCCAAGCCCATCAAGAATTGATGAATCCTCTCTTCTTCTCTTCGTTTTTCAAGTTTAGAGGCAATATCACAATTGCATCCCCCGCATGAACACCTTGGGATCTGCTCATAGTTTGCCAGCTCGTCCCAGAGTGTCTTTAATTTTCCATAGTATGCAACCATGGTCATTCCTTGTTGCTTGCAATCTGCTAACTCAGCTTTCAGTTGTTGGATTCTTGGACCATTCACGACTGAGAAACGATCTCGAATCTCCTCCCATAACTCCTTTGCATTCTCCTCATATGTCACGGTTGTACGCAGGGTAGGTTCGATGGTATTCAATATCCATGACACAAGCATGGATTGAACAGTCCACCAATCCTCTATTTCGGGTGCATCTTCATCATCAGGCTGTTTATGGGTTCCATCTATGAAACCCCACTTTCTTCTAGCACGCAACGATATCTTTATCGCACGGGCCCATTCTTCGTAGTTCTCTCCTCGTAACTGCACTTGTGTGATTACATTCCCAGGATTGTCATTTGAGTTCAAGTCGTACAGTGATGGAGTTTTCTTGGTTCCTTCAATCTGAGGCTTCTTAGTTTCTCTGGTCGTTTCTTCTTTTTCTGCCATGATAACAGTAGAGATATGTCGAGGCACGAGATAGTATTAGAGCCTGGTTGGCTCTGATACCATGCTAAATTGAATAACTCGATCTGATTCATTGAACCAAAGTATACAAATATATACAATCTTAGGAAGGTAATCACCCCACACAATTCTCCTAATATTGCGTTAACACAGCTGTACAGATTATCCTAAACCTCCTCCAAAAAATATCTCTTCGATCACACCCCAATCTTTGGTGATATGATTAGATATTACAGAAACATATATAGTAACAGATATTACGACATATCATCGTATTACCCCCCCTCAAGTTGTTGCATGTAAGTTTTGGACACCCAACTTGCTTAATAAGAACAAGAACTGCTTTGTCCCAAGGGCCTTGGTGAATATATCGACAAGTTGAGTACAAGTATGGACATAAGAGGGGCGGATAGTGTGCTTGAGAATCTCGTCCCTAACAAAATGGCAATCAACCTCAATATGCTTAGTTCGTTCATGAAAAACAGGATTCTTAGCTATATGAAGAGTTGCTTGGCTGTCACAATAGAGATGCATTGGTTGAGTATGATGAATACCAAGACTGTATAGAATATCCTTTAGCCACTTCAATTCACACGTGGTATTAGCCATGGAATAGTACTCTGCTTCGGCAGAAGACTTGAAGACTGTGTGCTGCTTCTTGGTCTTCCAAGAAACTAGCGAGTGAACAAGACAGATGAACCAACTCATAAGAGATCTACGAGTAAGAGGACAACTTGCCCAATCTGAGTTACACAAACCATATAAGTGCAGGTCACTGTCTCGATGCAAGAGAATACCTTGGCCGGGGTTCCCTTTCAAGTAACATACCACAGGCAAAGCAGCATGCCAATGGTCTTCTTTGGGCTGCTACATAAAGTGAGATAATATATGGACACTGTATGAAAATTTTGGTCTAGTGAAACACAAGTAGATGAGGCGCCCAACGAGGCATCGATAACGGACAGGATCAGAGAACAAAGGACCTTCGGCTAACGCTAAACGATGATTTTCTTCAAGTGGAAGAGAAGCTGGTTTGGCCCCAAGCAACTCAGTTTCAAGAATAATATCCAAGGCATATTTTCTTTGACACAGGTAAATTCCTGTGGGCGAGCGTGCAACCTCCACTCCAAGGAAATACTTTAATCGTCCTAAATCCTTCATATGAAAGCAAGTATGAAGATAACGCTTAAATCGTTGAATAGCTCCAGAGTCATTACCGGAAATAATAAGATCATCTACGTAAACTAGCACCACAAGATGCACATGGGTATGCTGCAACGTGAACAAGGAATAATCGGAGTAGGATTGACGAAACCCATAATGCTTAAGAGCGGCAGAAAGTTTGGCAAACCAGCATCTAGGAGCTTGCCTCAAACCGTAAAGCGATTTACGAAGTTTGCATACCATTCCTTGGTGTTGCGCTAGAAATCCAGGTGGGAGTTTCATGTACACATCTTCCTGTAGGTCACCATGCAGGAAAGCATTGTGAACATCCATTTGGTGAAGTTCCCAATCTTTAGCAGCAGCCACAGCCAAAACTGTACGTACAGTAACCATTTTTGTCACAGGAGCAAAAGTTTCCGTGTAGTCTAGCCCTTCAACTTGGTGATTCCCTAAAATGACCAGCCGTGCTTTGAAACGCTCAATGGTGCCATCTGAATGGTACTTGATTTTGTAGACCCACTTGCAACCCAGCGCTTTCTTTCCTGGAGGCAAGTTCGTGATGGTCCAGGTATTATTGGTTTGAAGAGCTTGAATCTAATTTTTCATGGCTTTCTGCCATCGTACATCTCGCATAGCTTCAGAAAAATGTATTGGCTCTCGCTCTGCACTTACTGCTGCAAGAAACTGACGATGGTGGTTCGAAAATTTGTCACAGTTAACATAATGAGCTATAGGATAACACGCACCTGAGTCATGTGATGTAGCAGAGGAACGGTCGAATGGGCTTAACTTTCGCATGGTGTTTGTCACATAATCACGCAACTTCACAGGTGGGTGCTTGAGCCGATGGCCTCGTCCAAGCTGAGTAGTAGGGGTGATGTTGGGACCAAGTTCTATTTGGTCATTGTTGCCGCAGGTCTGATTTTCTGGTTCAGTTTCACATATTCGAGATTCATCAGGTGATGTAGCAGTACCCCCCCTGGCTTCAAGACTCTGGTCACTAGCATGGTTGTCCTCAACAATATATTCTTCAACTTCACTAGGATTAGTGATGACCATCGGTGATATTGGTGGATTAATATTCCCTTCTTCAAAAGGAAATTCTGTTTCAACAAACTTCACATCCCGTGAGACAAAGAAAACATTTCTCTCCAAGTCAAATAATTTCCATCCCTTTTGTCCGTAGGGATACCCAACAAAGATGCATTTAAAGCTTCTACTATTAAATTTATCTCCACTTCTATCTTTATTGTATGCATAACAAAGTGACCCGAACACTCTCAAATGATCATAAGGAGGAGGTCTTCCATGAATCATTTCATATGGAGTCTTGCCGTTGAGGATGGAGGTTGGTGTCAGATTAATTAGGTAAACTGCAGTTAGGACGCATTCACCCCAGAAACGTATCAGAAGTTTTCCTTGAAATCTTAGTGCCCGTGCTACATTGAGGATATGTCGATGTTTTCTCTCTACTCGTCCATTTTGCTGTGGTGTTCCAGTGCATGATCGTTGGTGAATAATGCCATGATCAAGAAAGTATTGTTTTAAACAAGTAAATTCTATTCCATTGTCACTCCTGACCACTTTGATGCGTTTATTGTATTGTCGTTCAACTAAGGCGAAGAAATTCATTAATTTATGTGATACTTCCCTCTTTTCAGACAATAAGTATATCCAAACAGCTCGAGAATGATCATCAACCAGTGTCAAAAAATAAGATGCACCACAAGATGAGGGTGTTCTATAGGGTCCCCATAAATCACAATGTATCAAGTCAAAAATAGCTGAAGCTCGATAAGTGCTTAAAGGAAAATTTTCTTTTGTTTGTTTTGCTCTCTCACAAATCTCACATGCTTTATTCAAATACTCACTTCTATGACTACTACTCACGTTAGGAATCTGCTGAACAACCTTAAAAGATGGATGCCCCATTCGTTTGTGCCAAAGATCAAGTTGATTCTCTGCACTAGTCTGATAAACCTTCGCACTTCGAACACCATGATATAGATAAAGCCCATCCTTCCGCTCACCCGCTTCAATCACCATCCTCGAAGTGCAGTCCTGCATCACACATAATTTGTTAGTAAACTGGACAACACAATTTGCTTCATCTATTATCTGTGAGACAGAGATCAGATTGCAATTTAGTTTTGGCACGCAAAGAACATTCTCAAGTTTGAGACCCCCATCAAGGATCACTGTTCCTTCCTTGGTTGCAATTATTTATTTTCCATCAGGTAATCCTACTGGACATCCTTGTATTGCTCTCTGCTGGCAAAGGTTTTCCAAATTTCCTGTCATGTGATTAGAAGCACTGGTGTCTATAATCCATAAATCATGTGGATTCTTACCACTTATTTTTTTCATTCTTACTTGTCTTACGGGTGTTTAGCATCTCAACAAGGACCTGCCACTGCTCGTTGCTCAAACTAACTAGTTCAATTTTCCCAGCTTCTGTGCCAGATTTATTTATATTATGGCCTACAACTTGTGCTGCATTAGCCCGAGTTGCACCCCCTCTCCCACATCCTGCTGATGTCCCATTCCGTTGTTGACTTCTGCCACTAGTTTCGCCTTCGTTTCGTGGGCGTTCAACCCACCACTCTGGATATCCGATGAGTTGGAAGCAGCTTCTAGCATCATGACCTGTCTTTTCACAATGAGAACATACCGTTGATTTATCCTTCGTCTCTCCTCGCCCTTTGGACCTATGTCTCGTTTGTACTGCAAGACCCATGGCTACTCCTCTCTCTTCCTTAAATCTGTTGATTGTTTTCATCATCTCTTCTTGCACTAGAGTAGCATATACTCGATTCAATGAGGGTAAAGGATCTCCAGCTAGTATGTTAGAACGGACAGGACCATAGCTCACGTCATCCAAGCCCATCAAGAATTGATGAATCCTCTCTTCTTCTCTTCGTTTTTCAAGTTTAGAGGCAATATCACAATTGCATCCCCCGCATGAACACCTTGGGATCTGCTCATAGTTTGCCAGCTCGTCCCAGAGTGTCTTTAATTTTCCATAGTATGCAACCATGGTCATTCCTTGTTGCTTGCAATCTGCTAACTCAGCTTTCAGTTGTTGGATTCTTGGACCATTCACGACTGAGAAACGATCTCGAATCTCCTCCCATAACTCCTTTGCATTCTCCTCATATGTCACGGTTGTACGCAGGGTAGGTTCGATGGTATTCAATATCCATGACACAAGCATGGATTGAACAGTCCACCAATCCTCTATTTCGGGTGCATCTTCATCATCAGGCTGTTTATGGGTTCCATCTATGAAACCCCACTTTCTTCTAGCACGCAACGATATCTTTATCGCACGGGCCCATTCTTCGTAGTTCTCTCCTCGTAACTGCACTTGTGTGATTACATTCCCAGGATTGTCATTTGAGTTCAAGTCGTACAGTGATGGAGTTTTCTTGGTTCCTTCAATCTGAGGCTTCTTAGTTTCTCTGGTCGTTTCTTCTTTTTCTGCCATGATAACAGTAGAGATATGTCGAGGCACGAGATAGTATTAGAGCCTGGTTGGCTCTGATACCATGCTAAATTGAATAACTCGATCTGATTCATTGAACCAAAGTATACAAATATATACAATCTTAGGAAGGTAATCACCCCACACAATTCTCCTAATATTGCGTTAACACAGCTGTACAGATTATCCTAAACCTCCTCCAAAAAATATCTCTTCGATCACACCCCAATCTTTGGTGATATGATTAGATATTACAGAAACATATATAGTAACAGATATTATGGCATATTATTGTATTAAAGAGCTTAACTGTCTCCCTCAGTGTGGTCTTTGGTGTCTAGCTAAAGTGTGCATGGACCAATATATTCATTCAACCGAAACAAATTCATGTGGCTTTACATATATATTTGCATGTATAATTCTTTGTATGTACCACACATATACATCTATGTATGCTCCTACTTGCAAATCAACAATCAATAAGCTCCAACTATGTAAGATGTCTTTAAATTCCGAATTCGCAAATCTCCAAGCGAATTTCAAAGTCATTAATTGGACTCAACTCTTTCCTGGGACAAAAGACCTCCAATAAATTTAAACCCCTATATATGAAAGCTTTCCTAACGGAGGTAACTACGTCAATCTACTAATCAACTCGAAATAACCAAGGAATTAGATCCTTACTCATATCATTCTAAGTACACATATTTCACGACATTCCTAGTAAACACTTTACAATTCGTAATTACACTTCAAACATTAATCATCATCATGTTCGCTAACATTAAAACAACTTGAAAACACTTTTGAATACAATCCCAAGATCATACCAAATGTCAAATCGTACAAAATATCATAAATTACAAATTAGATAGTACAATACTGCACACTTACCAATATTATGAATTTCGTACCGTACCGGTTGATACCGGTCTGTATGTTCCGTTCCCTATATAAATTGCATATGATTAAGAAAGGGATTGATTGTGTTGGGATGCCGGACAGGAGGTCCAATGAATTGTGTTGATTGGATTGAGAATTATTAAAGCGTTTATTGTGTATGAAATTGCGGATATAGATATGTGTATTAAGTGTCTGTTGACAAAAGAAGGGATTAGTAAGATTTTATGTAATTGATGGTCATGATTTAAATAGGATCAAATAGATTGAGATATTGGTTGAGGATAAATTGGTCCAAATGAGGAATTGAAGTGCTTTGTATGAGAATGATTAAAGAATGAAAAGAGAAAAAAATGTGCACAGAGTTGGATTAGTTTAGACCGATAGTCTTAAGATTTCCAACGCGATGCTTTTCCTAAAATATTTGTTTACGGATGTCGGAAATTGGTTTCAATTCGATTTGATTTGAAGTTTGGTTCGTTTTGATTTGCTTCCGATTCTTTCGCTTTAAGATTGGAATTGCTTTGGTGTTGTAAATACCATTCTTCGCTTTCGCTTATGATTTTGCTTCCACTTTATGATTTCCGTTCTGTTCGTTCGGTTTTTATTCCGTTTCCCCTTTTCGTTTTCCGGTTGGGATCCTATCTCCGGATCGGGTCCCAACAGTCTCCGTGTAGTTGATTCCTTCTCTCTGAGTGAATCCTTTGGCAACAAGTCTTGTTTTATGTCTCTCAATGTTGCCTCGCGAGTCTTTCTTTATCTTAAATACCCATCTACATCTAATGGTTTTCACACCATTTGACAACTCAACGAGATCCCATACTTGATTAGATGCCATTGAATTCATCTCATCCTTCATAACATTGTACCACAAGTCTGATTCCTTAGAACTTATAGCTTGCTAAAATGTTTCAGGATCATTTTCGGCTCCAACGTTGTATTCTAACTCTTATAGATACACTATGTAATCACTAGGTATTGCTGATCTTCTAACCCTAGTGGATCTCCTTAATGTTGTATTGTTATCCTTACGAGGAACTTGTTGCTCAACCTGTTGTTCAACTGGTTGCTCAACAATTTCTGGTTATTCCTCATTTACAACTTGATCGACTGGATTAGCGTTAACATCTCGTGGAACTTCAGTAATTGGTACCCGTTTGACTTTGAGGGGTGTGAATGACAATCAATTGATCACTTGAACCAAAGGATTGAGCTTCATAATGGCCACTTTCAGAACCTATGTTTGGAAAATGACCACTCACACTGATCAAGTCATTCTCAAGAAATTTTGCATTTCTTGATTCCACAATTCTAGGGATGTGAGATGGACAATAGAACCTATACCCTTTAGATCTTTCAGCATATCCAATGAAATACCCACTAATGGTCCTTGGGTCTAGTTTCTTCTCATATGGGTTATAAATTCTCACTTTAGACGGGCATCCCCAAATGCGTATATGCCTCAAACTCAATTTCCAACCCTTAAATAACTCAAAAGGTGTCTTTGAGACAACCTTGGTTGGAACCCGATTTAATATATACACAGTCGTCTTTAGAGCTTCTGTCCACAAAAATTGAGGAAGTTTTGTGTCACTCCTCATACTTCTCACCATGTCCATTAAGGTTCGGTTTCTTTTTTTGCCACACCATTCTGATCCAGAGAACCAGGCATGGTGTACTAGGCAACAATCCCATGTTCCAGAAGAAACTTCACAAAAAGACCAGGTACTTGTCCGCTTTCAGTGTATCTACCATAGTACTCTCCACCTCTATCTGACCTCATGATTTTAATCAGTTTTCCACATTAATTCTCCACTTCAGCCTTAAAAATTTTAAAGGCATCCAAAGCTTCGTCCTTAGAACGAAGTAAGTAGAGATACATATATCGTGAATAGTCGTCAATGAAGGTGATAAAATATTTCGGACTATTTGCATCCAGATCTGGACAACAAATATCTGTATGTATGATTTCTAATATGTTTGTACTCCTCTTGGCACCCTTTTTAGACTTGTTAGTTTGTTTACCTTTAATACAATCTACGCAAGTCTCAAAATCAGCAAAATCCAAAGTACTGAGTACTCCTTCATTTACTAATCGCTTAATTCTCTCAATGGAGATGTGTCCTAATCTACGGTGCCACAACATAGAGGATTCTTCATTCACAACACATCGTTTTAATCCAGCAGTGACATGCATCGAATTATATGCATCATTATGTTGTAACTGTAGGGAATAAAGACCATCAGATAATGTACCACAACCAATAACTTTCGATTCATGAGATAAACTGAAACCAGAATCTGAAAAGTTAAAGGAAAAACCAAATGGTACAAGTCTGGATACAGAAATCAAATTTCGAGAGAAATTTGGTACATAAAAGGTCTTATCCAAATACAACACAAAACCACTACTCAAAACCAAACTGCAGGTCCCGATGGCTTCCACATGTGAACTCGTCTTGCTTCCTGAATATATGACTTGTTCACTTCCCACCGGCTTCCTTAGGTTTTGCATACCCTGTAAGGTATTCGAAACATGGATTGTAGAACCAGAATCAATCCACCATGTGTTATGATGAACATTAACCATATTAGACTCATAACAAACAAATGAAATATGAGTACCTTTATTCACGAGCCAGCCCTTCCATTTGGCGCAGTCTTTCTTTATGTGTCCCCTCTTTTTACAGAAGAAACACTTTGACGGCTTCTTTATATCGGCTTGAGGCGCAACTTTGCCCTTTCCCTTACTCTTGGCATCGTCCTGCCTCTTCTTTCCAGAAGAAACGGTCAAATTGACCCTTTCACCATCTTCCATCAACAACCGCTCCTCCTCCTGTACACACATGGTCAACAATTCGTTGATTGACCACTTATCCTTATGTGTGTTATAGGATATCTTAAATGGACCGTATTGTTGAGGTAAAGTGCACAGAATGTAATGCACTAGGAAAGATTCCGATATGGTATATTCCAACGCTTTCAACTGAGCCGCTATGTCCCTCATACGCATTATATGATCACATACCCCTTTGATTCCAATGAGCCTTAACGATGACAACTGCATAATTAAAGTGCTGGCTAGGGCCTTGTATAATGTAGCAAATTGCTCATCAATGGCCTTTAATAGATCTTTCACATTACTATGTTGGTTAACTGAACTACGAATGCCAGCAGAAATTTTAGTCTTTATGAACGTACGGAGAGACGGTTAGATCCCTCCCATCTGTCATAAAGAGCAATAGCTTCTGGAGTGCTGGTCTCAGTCGTACTTGGAGGTTCAGTTTTTCGAATAGCATAGTCTATATCCATCTAGCCTAAATGAAGCAGAATTCTCTCCTTCCAAACCCTATATTTGTCACCTCTTAATTCGGGAATATCACATTGAATATTATATGAATGAGTAGCTACAAATTGAGAAATAAAAATATATGCTCGTTATATATATGTCGAGACCCATAATGATTCATAATTTACCAAGGTAAATCATGCATTTAATAGATGACTCTAGTGACATAATACTTGCCTGTGGGCTAAAGAATTACTCAATTAAAGTTATCTGAAACGTTATGATAAAACTATAGAATTATGTTCCTTTTCTTAATTCATTTGGGTAATTAAGAAATATAATCCGATATTTTATCCTAATTGATGGCGTGTCAAACCAACAAAAATAAATTCCTACTCTAGAACACTTAAGCGAGTAAAGTGGTGAATAGGGTCGA
>JAJMLV010225380.1:0-13689 GCA_027123465.1 Erythroxylum coca
GCTTGGGCTTGGATGACTCATCATCATTGGATAGAGATCAAAAAGAGATCTTAGATAAAGTGCCAAATATGATCACATTACATATATATATATATATATATATATATATGAAAGGCTTGGGCTTGGATGACTCATCATCATTGGATAGAAATCAAGAAGAGATCTTAGATAAAGTGGCAAATATGATCACAGTATATATATATATACTCCTAGTTAAAAGTAATCTCTTATTTTATTAGTTAGGATATGGATAAATCCTATCAGATAGAGTCCTATTTGGATGGTAGTGTCATCCAATTAGTTAGTGTGATGTAATCTGATAAGGATAGATGTGATCTAGTTAGTTCATTTTAATTAGGATTCTGAATTGTTAAGCTAAGAGATGCCTGTAAATAGCTTATTCGAGCCATACGCCAGGAGAAAAGAGATAGGGAGTGTGGCCACAATATCCAAAAGTGAGGAAAAATAGAGAGAGGGAAAAGAGGGTTTTATTCCTATCCTTGTTTGATTATTTTAGGGATTGGTTTGAGTGATTGTTGATTTTGATATCAACTTAAGTTTTAATCTCGAAATTTTATGAGATAACTTGTTTTTGTAAGGGTAAGAGATCAACCTTTTTTTTTGTAAATCCTTATTGAATTTAGTGGATTATTTTCTGGTTTATGTCCTAGTTTGTATAGAGGATTTTGCATGTTAAATCTTGGTGTTTGTTTTGTTGACAGTTTCTTATTCTCATAATTTTTTGTGCTACAATTTGAAGAGTTGTTTCTTGTCATTAATATTTGGTTGATCTTTTAGATAGTTGTGTATTTGTCTCCTAAAAATTGGTATTAGAGTTATCATAATTAAAAGGTGAAGAAAGCTCTACTGTCAAGTTAACATCATCAAATTACTCGATATAGGGGCCCATGATAGAGGACCTTCTATATTGTAAGGATATCTTTGATCCTATTAGATAATATTCCTTCAAAAACTGAAAAGATGTTAGACAAAGAATGAGAAAAGATAAAGTGAAAAACTGTGGTTACTATTAGATAATGGATTGATTTTAACATATTCAACCATGTGTCTCAAGAAACATATCCTTTTGAGTTATGCAAGAAGTTAAAAGATATGTATGAAAGGAATACTGCTCATAATAAGGCCTCTATGATTAAGAGACTTATGAATTTGAAATTGAAGGCTGGAATCAGTTTTGGAGCATCTAAGTGATTTCTAGGACATAATTAACAAGTTTGCAATAATGAAGATCATTTTTTTTATAATGAGCTTCAAGCTCTGCTCCTGTTAAGTTTGTTATTAAATATCTAGGAAGCACTGGTGGTGACAATTAGCAACTTAACTCCTGAACGTGTGCTCTTTTTTGATGTAATAAAAAAGAGTATATTTAATGAAGAAATAAAATAAAAGTATATTGGAGTTGACAACATGTAGGCTTTCATAATAAAAAGTATGGGGAAGAACAAGAGTAGGGGTCCCAAAGGTCATAGAAAGCCTAAAAATTGTTCAACGTCTAGAAGTGACAATGACGTGAAGACATGCCACTATTGCAAGAAGCCAGGACACATTAAGATGTTCTGCTATAGGTGGAAGAGGGATAAAAAAAAGCAAGATCATCAAAATAATGGTGATGATAAGGGTACTAATATAACTTCTTCAAGTAAGGATGCTGAGATGTCCTTGGTTTAAGTAACTAGTGAATGCTTCCATGTCAGCAATGTTGGTTTTGAATGGTTGATTGACACTGAAGTTTCTTATCATTGTGTTCTAAAGAAGGAGTACTTCTTAAGATACAAAAGTGGAGATTTTTGGAGTGTAAAGATGAGAAACTAAAGTTTTTCCAAGATAGTCAGTATGGGTGATATTAAGGTTTAAAAAAACCTTGGATGCTTTGACTTTGCCTGATCTAACGCTAAATTTGTTATCGACGAATGTGTTAGATCAAGAAGATTTCAAGCGCACTTTCAGGGATAAGATGTGGAAACTATCCAAAGGGCAATGACAGTTACCCGAGGAGAGTTAAGTTTCTTACTATATAAGACACACCTAAAGGTGTGTAGTGGTAGAGAAGTATACATAGCCGAAGAGGAAACTTTACTAAACATGTGGCATCAACAATTAGGACATACAAGTGAGAAAGGATTAAAGTTGCTAGCTAGAAAATCCCTTATCCCAGTTAAGAACTCACAATCACTTAATCTTTATGATCATTGTTTTGCTAAAAAGTGACATAAATTCTTTTTCATGAGAAGATCTGCAAGGAAGTTAGAGTTATTACAATTAGCATATTTAGATATCTGTAGTCCTATTGAGAAGGAGTTACTAGGTGGTAATAGATATTTTGTTACATTCATTGATGATGCTTCGAGGAAGACTTGGGTGTATATGTTGAACTTTAAGAGTCAAGTGTTTAAAAATTTCAAGAAGTTTCATGTTATAGTAGAAAGGGAAACTGAGGGGAAGCTAAGGTGCCTGCGAATAAACAATGGTGGGGAGTATATTTCTAAGGTATTTAAAGAATACTGTACATCGTATGACATCAGACTTGAGAAAATTGAACCAGGGACACCACAACATAACAGGGTTATTGAAAGGATGAACATAACCATTATGGAGAAGGTTCATTGCATACTTAAAATGTCTATGTTACCAAAGACACTTTGGGGAGAAGCAGTCTGAACAGTGGACTACTGGATAAATCGAATTCCCGTAGTTTCGTTGGATTTTGAGATTCTTGAGAGAGCGAGGACTGACTAGGATCCCATATATCATCATTTGAGATTTTTTAGCTGCAAGTTATTCAGACAAGTACCCAAGGGTCAGAGAAAGAAGCTTGACTCATAGTCGATACCTTGCATCTTTGTTAGATATAGTGGTGATTAGTTTGGATTCAGACTTTATGACCTAGAGAAGCAAAAGTTAGTCAAGAGTTGGGATGTGGTGTTCCAAGAGCATGAGAGAGGTGCTGATATTATGAGTGGAGATAAATCATCATACTATAGCTCATCAGATGGCATAATTAATTCTTTGCCAATTTCTTTGACCATTGAGCAGTCTATAGGTGAAGAAGATGAAGTGTGTGACCAAGCATACATTGGTGGCGATAAAAAATTGATATTGGTGAGCTACATAAACTAGATAATACCAGAGATTTTACATTTTATTAATGTTGTTAATAGATATCTATTCAATCATGCAAAGGAACATTGGTATAATATAAAGTGGATTGTAAAAAACTTACGAAGTAACATAAATACATGTTTAGAATTTAACACAAAAAATATAATTATTTAGTTATGTTGATTTATATTATACATATGATCTTGATCAGAGAAGGTTTTTTTATTGATTATTTTCAGTTGTGATTTTGAAGTCAATTGGCAAGTCATTTTGTAAGATAAAGTTGTATTTCCTCTTACAAGACTAAGTATATGACTATTGTAAAAGGTTTTTAGGAAGTTATTTGGTTAAGAGACTTATTTATTGAACTTAGTTTAAATTGTAAGATTATTGTTGTTTACCGTGGTAGTTACCTATTGTTTTATTCAAGATATAATTTCTTATGAAGATATTGATGTATGAAATTATAATTTTGTAAACAATTAAAATAATATGTTACTTCTCTTCCTAATTGTAGGTTAAATTAGTACATAGACTCGATTAGAATTCTCAACGTTTAGGATGTTTTATATTGAGCATATGCAAAGAATGAGAAGTTATATTAATTTTAAGATCCGTGAAAAATATTGTGGCCTATTGATAGAAAAAATTTATAATTGGTTGTTCCTTTTACAAGTCATGACGTAAAAAGTGAAGCATAGATTCAGTGTAGAAATTAGAAACTTAAAAGTATGGACTTATCTGCCAAAAAACAAATTTAAGTTTATTCAATACTCATTTATTGACACATTTTCCATCTTTTGACAATAAATAACAATTTATTTTTGGGTTTAATCTTCATCAACTTCCAACTTCTTTGAAGAGTGAGTTAAAGAAAGACATATAGAGGGAGAGAGTTATATATTCCATATTTGAGTGAGATTTTGAGTATATGAGTTATTATATTACTCCACTATATTTGTGATAGTAAAAGTTTTCAAATTTCCTTTAACAATGAAAAATTTGTAATTATTTTTTTTATTTTATCGCTATTGTCTTATCTAATTTATTTATTTCCTAAAATCAATATTTATTAAGGTATTTTTGCTATTATTAAGTTCTATGTATTGTCTATAAGATTATAATGCAACAATAATAATGAGCATAATTTCATGGCCAATAAGAAATTGATACTTCAACTATTTAATAATTCCTATTACAATTGATGGAATCCAATGAAATAATCTTATCAAAAGTATTCATTAACCTAAAAAAGGTGGAGTATAACATATTAATATTGATGTAATAATGATGAAATCTATAATTATCTTATTCAATATTCCTTTAAAAATATAAAACATAGATATTTATAAGATAGAGATGAATACTTTTAATAAATAAGAAGCTTGAAAATAAATAAATAAAAGCATTAAATTCTCTTTAAATAAAAAATTTACTAAAAAGATAAAAATAACTTCAAAAGGAAGTATATATATATATAAAGGTAATTGCCTTTAACACTTTTGTACAAACTTTATTTTGATTAATAAAGTGAAAGGCAATTTTTGTTATTTTGATTTTGATTTATTTACGAATTTATGTTGTTCTTAAATCGAATTAATGAAGTCCATGATACAAAACATTAAATGAAGGAAATCATTATAAGATCATGATAATGAGATTCTTATCATGTGCAATTATGTTAGCACCTAAATTATTACTAGTTATAGGACTGATAAGATAGGATATTGTTAATCCAAATAAACTAGCACATGTTATACTCCTTGATTATATCAAGTAGTGGATCTCATAAACTGTAAGTATGAGATCTTTAGAGTTAACATATGGATGTTTACTAAGAGTAGCAAATATATCGGATGACCTGCTATGAGATTATCATATGGATGATCTATTAAAAGTCAGTGATTAATCTCATCATAACAATGGTGAAAATATCCTTAGACTTGAGGTACTCAAGAATATTTTTGATACTGATCCTATGCTTTGACACTATTCCTTGTTGCCTCAAGATGAGGTTACTCATAGGGTGGTGATTGGGTATGGCTATTGGTATTCGAAGGTAATTAGGTAACCAATAAAGGTTTTACCACTCCTGATAGAAGGAGATGATACCCACGATCTCTTATTGGGGTTATTACTCGGGAATCTCTCTGGCTAGAGCAATTATGTGTTATGAAGAGTGTTCAATGATAAATAGAGTAATGAGATCCCCAGGACAAGAACTAACATCATTTGGATTAGATGTGACATAGTCGATCTAGTAGGAGTTGACACGTAGCCCATACTCCGAACCAAATGGGATATATCATGGTGAAGGGACAAATTGCATGGTAATTGTCTATATAAAGGTTCAAAAGTCGGATAATTAACTATCGAAGAGTGTGTGTGTTAATTAACTTACGTTATGGTAAATTGGCTTCATGAAACCTTTCACAATATGCTTAGATTAAGAGTTAATTCAAGTGGCATGTAACCATTCATGATATGCTTGGATTAAGAGTTAATTAAAGTGCCCAAAATAATCGAAAATATAATGTTCACATGCATAAAAGATCAAATGAAAAACAAAGTATGAATGGATGTCATTTTAAGCAAGTCACGATCATGACTTGTAGGCTAGGATTGTGATCCACTTTATGATAGGTGGTACATAAATGAGTTCTTCACTTATTTACACACAAAATTTCAGTTAAAACACACTTATTTGATAAGCTAAGGGTCTAGAAGAGTTCTAGAGGTTGAGATGAGTGATCTTGAGGTTTGTTCGTGCAATTTTATGCAATTGTTGCATGAGTTTAATTGTATGTAACTTGTTTATGATCTAACTCTCAATTGAGCATCTACTTGAATTCATCTTGTTTGGTGCTCTAACCACCCTTACACACTAATATTTCTTCATCTTTGTATGTTCTTCACTGGCTGTTGAAGGTGTTTAGTGTTTCCTACAACCCAAACAAATAGAAGATTCAAGAAAGGAGTAGCATTTGCAAGGTACATATGCTGTAATTTCATGTTCTTACATTCTATTTATACATGCACATGGAGTCTGGATTTTTTGGGGATGTTGTGGTGTTGGAATTTTGATTCTAATGCTTATGTTGCATAGCCATGTATGAGATGCATCGACCTATAGCCCCCCAACAGTGGTATCAGAGAAACTTATGCATGTATTAGATGATCTATTGAACATATCCAAACTGTTTGTTGGGTTGTGCCTAACATGCATATTGATTTGGAAGAGTTTGTATAAATTATAGAAAAATGGTTTTATGATTTTCCTTCGCATAAATGTTTAATATATTCTGTTTCTGTCAAAGGAAATTTCAATTGAATGTCATTTTCTATCTTATTGCAAATTAATTTCCAATATATTCATATGTTAGTTTCTAGGAAGTTTTGGAAAACATAATGCATATGCTGATTTTGAAAATTGATTTACGATTTTATTACAATTTTAGTTTTAGCTTGATGCATCTATGAAGTTATGGGAAATTCTAGAAATCTAATGAACATGCATACTTGTAAATTCCAGAATAATTTTATTAAAATTTTTTATGAATTTCCTTCATGAACATGCACATATGATGGTGCCACATGTATAAGATGCATGACACCTATTTTTGAAGTGATTGATTATTTATTCTTGATGTTACATGCATGTTAGTGGTGTATGTTAAATGTTAGTGGACATATGATGTGTTGGATAATTCCACTTAGTTTATAAGGAATTCTTAGTAATTAGATTATGGAATTTTTTTTATTAGGCACATTTAGAATGTTTATAATACTATGGAGTTTTTCCAAAATTAATTGAACTTGATTCAATTACTAGATAAAGTTAAAGTCAACATTGGTCAACTTTTGGAAAGTTGATGAACTTGTTTGATGACTTATGTGTATGTGTTTTGGTTATAAGACCTTTAATTTTTTATGAGATAAAAAAATGTATTATTTTGATGCTAGTAGCATAATAAGTGCATGTGTTTGAAATTAGGATTCTAGAAATTTTTTGGGCATCAAATCAGTCTCTTTAGTGTTTAGTATGTTAACTCATTTATCTTAATAATTTTGGGTGTCAAGATATTTTTTAACTTATGCCAAAATTGTCTTGATAAATTTGAGATGACCTAGTGATGTTTTATATGACTAATTAATATTCGGGAATTTTGGAAACCCTAAGGATTAATTTAGAATTAATCCAAATGGAGCATTGCATTTCTAGTGTGACTAGAAAAGGCATATGTACTAAAACTAAAGTGTTTAATTTGACATCAAAATAATTGAATTTTATCCTAATCGAATCACATTCATAATTTGAATTAGCTGAAACTAACACTAGCACCCGATTTGGATCAAGATTTAAATCAAATCACAAACTTGAGATGCATAGTCAAGTCACAACCTAAATTAAACCTCTTTTGTATGTTACATGCATTATATGCATTTTAAGGGTTGGTTAAAAAGGCATGATAGGGTGGTTATGGACATAGGCTCAATTTAATTGAAGCGTCCATAATCATGTCATATAGTTATAGTAACTATCTGATTATATATATGAGATATATATAAGTCCATCCAAGTATTGATGGGAACTAAGAACAAATATCTCAACCAAAATATTAGGACTTACGCCTTCCATTGATATGGCAAGAACTAGAGTTCTTTTAGTGTTAGGTTGTTAGGCAAACCCAAGCCCGCTTTACACGAATATGTTCAAACCATGAAAATTAGATTTCCGAATTAATAAGTTGGTCCTAACTAGAAGTGTTGATTTGTTAGACAAACCCAAGGTTAACATAGATAGAGGCGAAGTTGGGTAGTATACGTGGGATGTCTACATATCAAGAATTGATAACCCAATAAGTGTGCTAAATGAATAGTTGATAGCACAAGTCGATAGTTATATAACTGAATGCAATTGGTATGAATGATACCTACCGATTGATCTAAGGTGGTTTATTAGGAAAAACTAAGGTCATTCTTAGTGATGTTAGATATCGAACCAATAAGAAAATTAAAAGTTTTCTCGGATTTGTAGTAAGGGCTATGGATTCAAATAAAATAGTGGGACCCATAATGCATGTGATTAAATTCCTTATCGATATGCATTTATGTACATTCCAATGCTCTCTCTTATTCTTCAAGGTTATTAAATAGCCACAATGTCTTCTTCCAATATTGTGAACTTGCGATCGACTCCAACAAACTTATAAGACCAAACTTCTTAGATTGGCTATGAAATTTGAGAATTCTTCTCAAATCTGAGAAATTAAGATATGCCCTAGATAAGTCACTTCCTGATCCTCCTACTGTCGATGCCTCTTATAAGGATTAGAAAGCTTACAAGAAGCTACTGGATGATAGTGAGCTAGCTAGTTGTATTATTATGGCCTCTATGTCACCAAAACTGCAAAAACAGTATGAGGCTACGGATGCTCATACCATAATCTACCACCTAAGGGAACTATTTGATGAGCAAGCTCGATCTGAATGGTTTGAGACCTCGAGGTTACTCTTTCGCTCTAAGATGGCTAAGGGATCGCCTCCAATGCAGTATGTGCTGAAGATGAATAGATACATTGAGAGTTTAGGCGGTTTAGGTTTCATAATAGATCATGAATTAAGTATAGACTTAATTCAACTGGTTTGACCGATAGTTATTCATAGTTTGTGCTTAACTATCAGATGAACTAAATATCCACCTCAATACCTAAGCTAATTAATTTGCTCAATACTGCTAAGAAAAATGTCAAGAAGGGCAGTAAGGCTATGATGCTGGTGGAATTTACTTTTGGTTCTCGCAAAAAGCCAGTGGGAGGTGTAGCCAAGGAGAAGGCAAAGGAGAATACACCAAAGGGAATATTATTGCATTGTAATAGGAAGGGCATTGGAAGAGGAATTGTAAAGCCTATCTAGAGTCGTTGAAGCAGAAGACATTAGATGTTTCATCATCTACTTCAAGTATGTCATTTTTTATTAAGGTTAATACTATTTATGATCATAATATTTGGGTATAAGATACCAGATGTGGCTCACACATATGTGTTGATATGCATGGCCTCAAAGATAGTAGACCACTCTAGAAGGGAGAGATAGACTTGCGTGTGAGAAATGGAGCAAGAGTTGTTGCATTAGCCATAAGAACCTATGTTTTATATCTTCCTAGTGGGCTAGGTTAATTTTTGATAATTGCTATTATGTTCCCATTATGAAAAAGAACATTGTATATGTTGCAAATCTTAATAAAATAGGATTTCATTTAACCTTTTCAAGCAATGGTTGTTCAATTATGATGAATGAAATGTTGTATGATACTGGTACATTGTGCAATGTTATTTACATATTAGATATGTGCAGTTCAATTTTAAATATCAATGACAATAAAAGACAAAAATGGGATAACTTAAAATAATCTTACTTATGGCATAGTCGACTTGGCCATATAAGTAAGAGATGAAAGTCTAAGTTGTACAAGAGTGGTAGCTTAGGGTCATTTGATTATGAATCGTATAACACATGTGAATCTTGCTTGTTAGGCAAGACGACTAAATTACCTTTTAAATGAAAGGGTGAACAAGCGAATAGGTTATTAAACCTAATACATTATGGTGTATATGGTCCGATGTCCATTCATGCTAGAGGTAGTTTTATGTACTTCATTATCTTTATCGAAAATTATTTATGATATGGGTATGTGTATCTAATGATATACAAGTCTGAAGCATTTGAAATGTTCAAACAATTTAGACATGAAGTAGAGAAATAGCTTAGTAAAAGCATTAAGATATTTTGATCAGATCGAGGTAGTGAATAATTGAGCAAGGAGTTTTAAAGTTATCTATGGGATAACGGGATTATATCCCAATAGACTCCACCTTACACTCTGCAATATAATAGTGTGGCTAAAAGAAGAAACCGAACCTTGTTGGACATGGTCAGGTCAATAATGAACTTAGCAGATCTACTGAAATCCTTTTGGGGTTATACACTCGAGACTGCTATTTATGTGATAAACAAAGTCCCTTGAAAAGCAGTTGAAGCGAATTCAATAAGACAAACTTGAAGCGAAATATGATAAATGTCTATTTGTAGATATCATAAGTAAACAATTAGATATCAGTTTTACAATGCTTTAGAGCAAAAGGTGTTTGTCTCAACGCATGCTGTCTTTTTAAAGAAAGAGTTTCTTCTAAGAGAAGACATTGGAAGCAAAGTTGAACTTGTTGAAGTTCATGATGCTTAAACAGATGCAGATCAATTGATTGAACCTAAGATTGTTGCTCATGGAGATGAGACAACAGTTGAACCTTCTGACACATAAAACGTTTTTAGGTCAAGTAGGATACATAATGTTCCAGAGAGATGGATTTATCATAAGTGAACATAATAATGTATTGCTTATAGAGAACAATGAGCCTACAACATTTGAAGAGGCCGTGAAGAGTTTAGAATCTGAAAAATGGGTTCAAGCCTTGAAGTCTGAAATGGATTTTGTGTTTGAAAAGCAAGTGTGGACTTTAATTGACCCACCTGAAGGGCTAAAACCCATAGGGTGCAAATGGATTTTCAATAAGAAAATCGACATAGATGGTAATGTGATTACCTATAAAGCGAGGCTAGTCGCTAAAGGTTATCGTTAAAGATAAGGAGTTGACTATGACGAAACATTTAGCCCCATAGCCATGCTTAAATCCATTAGAATACTCCTAGATATTGTTGCTCATTATGATTATGTGATATGGCACATGGATGTGAAGATGACTTTCCTGATTGGAAACCTGGCCGAGGATGCTTATATGATACAACCTGAGGGCTTTATATCTAAAGATGGCGAAAAGGTATGCAAGCTTTATAAATCTATTTACGAATTGAAGCAAGCATCTAGGAGATGGAATATCCGATTTGATACGATAATCAAAGAGTTTGGTTTCTCACAAAATTTAGATAAACCATTTGTCCACAAGAAGGTTAGTGGGAGTGCTATCATATTCCTTGTATTGTACGTGGATCACATATTACTAATAGGAAATGATGTCTCAAGTTTGCAATATGTCAAAATTTAGTTGTCCTAGAGTTTCTCCATAAAAGACCTTAAAGGAGCAACTTATATATTGGGAATAAAGATCTATAAAGATAGATCAAGGAGGTCGTTAGGTCTTTCACAGTCTACAAAAGATAGATCAAGGAGGTTGTTAGGTCTTTCACAGTATACATATATAGATAAAGTGCTGCACAAGTTTAGTATGGAGCAGTCGAAGAGAGGGTTTCTTCTTATGACTCATATGATAAAACTCTCGAAATCTACATCCCAAGACACAATATGAGAGGAATCACATAAGTTTGATCCTGTATGCTTCTCCAACAAGATCAATCATGTATGCTATGATATGTACAAGACCATATATATCATACGCTCTAAGTGTTATGAGCAGATATCAATCGGATCCTAGAGATTGCCTATCTTGGGGTCCCTATCTCCTCAAAAAAAGCTTAAGCTTAATGATTGCCTTCCATTATTGGAGACTTTTAAGAGGAAAATCAATGCTTGGAAAAATAGAGCACTCTCACAACTAGGTGGGGTCCAGCTTATTGTTATTGTGTAGATTAAAATGCACACTCGTTGGAGCTCACATCTTTTCTTGGCAAAGAAGATTAATAAGGAGATGGAAAATGCATGAAAAACTTCCTATAGTCTAGAAATATGACAATCCTTGGGGTTCTAAAGTTAAATGGGATGATCTATATTGGAAAAAGAAGGAAGGAGGTCTAGGATTTGTCTAAATTAACTTGATTTAAACAATTTTAGTGGCAAAGAGGATATGGAGGTTGTTCAATAACAAAGAAGCCCTTTAGAGTAAATGGATAATGAATTTTATTTGAGGGATTCAAGTTTTTAGCAATTAAATTAAAAGAAAGAACACTCTTGGTCTTTCATCCTTAGGCTTAGGAAAAAGGCATACTATTTACTCACTTTTTAGAATTCGTCTTCTAAATTTCACTATATTACATTATGAACCCTTTCATCCTTCCTAAACAACAATTTTTTGATATTACATCCATTTACATTCCATTCTATTATAAATCATTCCATTCTATTAAAAATCTTACTTTCAATCAAACACAGCCTTAAGGGTTCTGATGATCATATTTGTTGCCTTTGTAATCTGGAACCTAGAACAAGTTTTCATCTATTCTTTCAGTGTTGCTATTCTTCTTCCATTTGCCATAGAATACTTTATTTTATGAATTTGGATTGCCCATATAACAATTGGGGTGAAATCCTAATCATCAATAAAAAAAGGGGAAAAGATCAAATCTGCCCAAACATAAGCCTCAATTGCTCTGTATATTCCATATGAAAAGAAAGGAATATAAAGACTTTCAGGAATATCGAAACTGAGAAATATGCTCCAGAACACAGAGTTGGCTGCTAGATTAGAGAGATTCTAGTTGCTCATAAAGTCATTCATAACTTGAGCTCCTCTCTTAGAAGAAGATTAAAATTGGCTTAATCATAATGTTGTGTTCTAGTAGTCTCAACGCTTGGCATGCATAGTATTTATTTTGTTTTATCTCTTGTATCTTTAACAGTTCTGCTTTGTAATAAGCTTTTGGCTACCCTTATAGGCTTTTTAATGGATCATTATTTCTTCCAAAAACAAAATTAAACTCCTAACACTTAACCCGCTCTAAGAACTCATCTGCTACTCATTCCACATCAGTTATAGATTCAGTATGCCTATAGAGTATATCTCAAGAGGATCATACCATCTATAGAAATTCTCTATCGTAATGAGGGGATCAATATGCAATTAAATATGCAGTATGTTTTCATGCTTGCATTCGAGCTATGGCTGGTTGGCATATAAATGCTGTGAACTTTGTGAAAAGAATGCTAATTAGTCAAGTAACTAAGTTTTCACAAAACTAAACTCTAATATAAGGGATTCAACCTTCAATTCGTCCAATATCTGATTAATGTATACATATAGATAGGGTTCGATATTTTCAAAATGATGTCATTTTTGGAAAAACAAAACTCTGATTAAGTCAATTATTTTTAACAATATCTGTAGCCGCATAAATCAGTTCTGTTAATCTGTCCCGAATTCTTGAAGTGTCTACACCAACTCTGGTGTACAAGGCCTGAAATAAAAAGAAAAGAAATGAGAGAGAAGGAGCTGAAAATGTTAGTGTTAAGACTGTAAAGAGAGAATGGCAAAGGTTGATGTATACTATTGTGCATGTCTGCAAGGTACTGAAACTATCGTCACTTTTAATGCATGCCAAAACTCTTGATCCCTTTTAAAATTAAACCATATATATAACAAGGTAATATCAAATTCCATAGATCAGTCTAAGTTAACTATGGGTTGGAACTGATAAAAGTTAGCCTTTAGAGAGGGAAACATCCCGAGTATGGCCGCTTGCTAGACAAACTATATTAACTTGTATAGGTTCGTGCTCAACCCAAATAAGGGCTTCCGTTCGTACGAAGCAGGAAAGTACGTTCTCAAGGACGCAGCATTACATAAGATGTCGAATCAGGGTTTGCGAAAGCACAGACGT
>JAJMLV010225394.1:0-13682 GCA_027123465.1 Erythroxylum coca
CATCAAATAAATGAAACATGCCTTTCTTTATTTATTTATAAAGTCTGTACATGACTATGAACAAAATGCGCTAAAGGCGATTGCCTTTAGGGCACTACTCTAACAAAAACTACTACTAGATTTTACAAATTTCGCTAATCGAACCTTTGAGCTATGACTTACAAAATATAGGAGTTATACTTAAACTAACTCTAAACCTCTCTTGAACCTAAAAAACAACGTTGCAATTTTGATGAGTTTTACGAACTTAATAAGTGAACCATCATCTATGCACTTAGTAAACCATATCCCACAAGACCGTTCAAGTCAACATACCATATAACTAATAATATGGAGTTACATTTCAATAATGTACATCAACTTATGCAAAACTCTAGAAAATCATCACATTTAAAGAAACATAAAAAATATCAAATTATATTTCAAAATCACAATTCAATTTAATCAAACATGTATATGAAAATGCAAATATGCTTTCATTCTTATTTCCTTTGTGTTGTGATCAAATATACCAATTCACGCCTCGGGTTTCAAACAAATTTCTACTGGCTAGCTTAATGAACATTATAGCTATGATCACATTATGAGCGTTAAGCCTTGAGTTCTTGTTATGAGCCTTAGGCCTTAATTATGAGCTTTTTATCTTGAATGTCTACGTGTTGGTCATTTTGATCACAAATCCCATCATCTCATCATGAATGCCAAATGCAGTTATATGAATCATCTCATAAATCATTTTCTTCTATTAGTAACTGATTGTCCGAAATTCATAATCAATTCAAGTTAAATAAGCATTTCACAATTATTCACGTAGTCAACAATTGATAATAAAATAAAAAACACTTCCATATACAGTCCCAAATATCAAACTTCTCGGACTAATAATGTCCTGAATTATAATAATCATATAAGCAACAATTCAATAACTAACATTTAACCAAAAATAAATCAACCTTAATGAGAAATATCTAGGGTAACTCACAAAACACTCCAACGAGCTATTGCCTCAACGTCCTGATAATATATGGGTATTAACAATCACTCTAAGAGCCTATTAGATATGCATATGAACATCGGTCACTAATAACCAATAGAGAGAATATATATGCAATCAATAACTAATAGAGAGAATATGTATGTAATCCTTAAGTGCAATGTTTATATTCTTTTCTTCCTAATTCTCCTTTATGAACAAGTTGCCTTCTTTTAATCATAACTCTCTCTATAAAAATCAAAATATCATAATTCTTATACCCCTTGAAACTAGACTTCATTAGTCTTAATATATCCAAAAATTACATGAACAGATTCTCCCATTGGAATACAATCCCCATCCAAATTCTATCCTATTTCTAGTATGAAATAGGATGGCAACCAATGCTTAAACAACAATAAATCATTATCAAGAAATCTTCTAGCCAAACTATTTCACAGAAGCATTAATAAGACATCAAGAATAATTTTTTTATGTGTTTGTAGTTTGACTAATTTGGGCTCTAAAGCCTTCAAAAATTAGGAAATAATACAAGGTTTTTGCACAGGAGTTTGTCACAGGAGAGTATTATGGAAACAAACATAACTAAAGTTATAATAACTATTTTATCAAGCCCCTTTAGTAAAGGTCAAGCTAAGACCTATATCTACAACTTTTGTTTTTTGAGTTTCTACAAATTCATGCTCTAAAGGTATGTAAAATAAATCAAAAGGGGGAATATGAAATTGAAACCAACATTTCAACTTATCTTAGTGACTTCTTTCTTGCTCCTCTTCTCTTCCCCTTTTCTCTTTCCTTCTCTCTCTCATTTTTTTTGTTTTTCTCCCTCTTCTAACCTCATGGCAGACCCTCACTCTCCCTTATGTTGCCTTTTACATCTATTTTCTCTAGAAAGTTCAAAGAAAGTCAAACTAATCCATGTGTCACCATTTCATTGTCTGTGTGTCACCATTATATTGGTCAATGTATTATTCTTCTATTGGTCCGTATGTTACTAACCTTAGGCTCTACAATTTCACTTATTTAATCCTCTATATGTCACTACTTGTAAGGCTACACATGTCACCAATTGTAGGGCTACATATGTCACCATTTATAACGCTACACATGTCACCATTCTAAAGCTCCATATGTCACAAGTCTAAAGTGTCACTTTTGACAAATATAAAGGTCTACTTGTCATAAATATAAAGTGCCACTTGTCACAAATATAAAGTGCCTCTTGTCTCCAATCTTACCATTTAGGAATTCTACTAAGCCAATTTATACATTGACTTCTTAAACTTTCGATTTTTAACAATTAACTCCAAATCGCTAACTTAAATCCGTCAATTTCTAATTTAATTTTAAAATCATATCCAAGCATCTCAAAATATGTCAATTAAGTGCACATAAAACATTGGTCACGTATTTCTCATATTTATAAATAATAATCTATGTAAGTACATGAGAATCTCATGTATGTACATAGAATAACAAATTTTGTATCCTAATGCACCAAATTAATCATCTAGTGATATAAATTATTTTATTTAATGTAATATGCATGAGCTTATTCTTCTAAACCTTCTAACCCTAAACAATTTAGGAGACAGGATATTACAATAAGTGTTTTAAAAAACTTCACTTTTCTAAAGAATATAGGGAGAGGATGCTTAGACATTAGTGATACTAAGAGCAAACTTGTTGAAGCTCAAACTAAACTCTATCTAGATCCAACAAATATAGTTAATATTTTAGCCAATAAACTTGCTTTGTACAATTATATGGGGGCTCTAGATTCTAGAATCCCCCTTATCAAGTAGAAGTCTAAAGTTTTATAGTTGAAGAAAGGTGACAAAAATTCCTTATTTTTCTTTAAAGTGATTTTTTCCAAAAGGAACACTAATAAACCATCCACCTTATTCAAGAAAGGAAGTGAAAATGTGGAGGGACAGAAGGAATTGAAAGATTTGGCTTATAATTACTTCTAAGTAATCCTTGATTCTTTTCCTTCTTACAATACTTCAATGCAAACACTTAAAGCTTTTATCTACAAGTATATTACTAATAGTTAGGTAATAAAATTTGTTAGGACAGTTGTTATTTAATAGTTGAGGATACCATTCTTAGTTTCAATCTTACTAAGGCCCCAATCCTTGAGGGATTGAATGCTTATTTCTTCCAAGTGCTAGGCTTCTCATTAAACATCATGTCTATAAAGTTATGCAAGAATTATTCATGTCAGGGAAGCTTCTATGTAATTCAATAGAACCTTCATTTGTTTAGCTCCCAAAATTGTTAATCTAAGCTCACTTAAGGAATTTATACCTATTTCATAATGTAACACCTTCTATAAAATTAATTCTAAGGTCATTGCCTCTAGACTTAATGTTGTAATGGATTCTCTATTTTACAAATCACAAGGGACATAGATACCAAAGAAAAAGCATAAATCTTTATTGTGCTATGAAAATAGATTTTCACAAAGCTTTCAAAATTATTTTTTAGAAATTTATCATGCAATCTCTAGAAGCTCTTGGTTTCCCCTCATATTTTTATAGCTTGGATTGAATAATGCTTCTTAATATTTACTTTTAGCATCTTGGTGAATGGTGAGCTAACTCCTAAATTCAAAATTGGAAGAGGAATTAGACAAGGTGATCATATGGCACCACACTTTTTTGTTATCTGCATTAAAGTGCTATCAAAACTTCTAAACTTTGATACTAAGAGGGAACAATATTTTAACTTCATCATAAATGTGCAGAGCATAGAATATTTAATCTTTCCTTTCCAAATGATTTATTAATTTTTTCTAAGACTGATTCAAATTATATAAGGATTCTTATGAATTCCCTTAAAAGCTTATGCAAGCGTTTTGGTTTAAATTTCAATATGAATAAAAGCTTTATTTATTTCTAAAATTTAGTGAGAACTCAAGCCAACCACCTTGCCTTAGTTGATGGATTGATGTCGGGAAATTTTCCTTTTAAATACCTCAACACTCCTATGACAACCAGGAGACCAATATTTGCTGATTGCTAAGCCATATTTTATAAGAAAATTAGTCATTAGGCTAATAAGAGTCTATCTTGTGGAAGGAAGATTTGACTTATAAAATCCATACTGAACAATTTACATTCTACTAGATTTCCTCTATGGAACTTCCCAAAAGTATCATCATAAGATTGGATAGAATAATGAAAAAAATTATGGACAGGGGATGCTTATAAAAAGCCACATCCTAAGGTGAAATATGATGACATTGAACTTCCTAGAGATTAAGTTGGCCTTGGCATTTGGCTTATCTAGTTAAGTTATAAAGCTTTTCCACCAAAGAGACTAAAGAGAATGCTTATTGATGAGGAAGGAACTTAGATACAATGGGTGCACTACAATTATTTAAAAAACCTTAGCCTCTAGGAGATTACATATGTTGGACCCCGTTTTTTCAGAGCCCAACTATCCCAAAATGTCATAAAATGTGAGTGTAGTTCCCTGTAGGGTTATTTCAATGAAATATCCTTAGTTATCATTCTCATAACATCTAAAAACACAAGGGGCAAGCCCACACTAGTCAGACACTCAAATCACCACTTGACTTCTTTAGAATAATTGTAGCTCTATGTCTCTAGTTTATTTTGAAATAATAATCATCTCATTCGGAGCTTTATAGATTAAGATATGATTAAAATACCGAAGCATACTTTCTCTCCATCAATATTTTACAAATCAACTTTAGTGGATACAATTTTTTTTATGGAGAGATAGAAAAATACATTAGAAATCTATTATTTCAAGAATCACTTCATTTGGAGGTTGGATGATGATGTTATGGCCAAAAGAATCAAACATGATTATGTCCTCAATCATATTATACCTATCTTGGGACAATTGACATAACTTTCACAAAGAATATTGGATTAACATCATTTTATGGTTTCAAATAGGACTTCGAGATCTATAACTTTTATGAAGAACCCAAATAGAGATTTTGTCATTTAGAGGGTCAAAATCGCAAATTTTTGAAAGTGTACAGTGTATGTCCGTTAAATAGATATACACCTATACCTAACAGACATACATGGGGTCTGGAGCATTTTCTAGACCCCTAAAAGTCTATTTAATGGACCTAATGTCTATTTAATGGACATGTATTGGGTTGGGGACTTTTTTAGACCTGAGAAGGTCCGTTTAACGGACGTAATGTCCGTCTAACAGACATATGTGACCCCCAAACCCCTCCAAAGCCTTTCCAATAGTTACAACATCCATTCTAACATCATGTTGCTCATAATCTTCCCAAATTCACTTATTCTAATGCAATATCACTCCTTAAACTTTTAATTACTAATTTAATTGCATTAAACTCCCAAATCTCAACTCAAATAACTCATCACATACAACAAATTCTTGTCATTACTATAGTTGTTATGTATATACATCCTATGCAGCATCACCACCTATAATGATCATATCGCTTAACTCCGATGTCTAAAATTTTCATACTTTATATTGTTAGAAAGCTAGAAGGATAAGCTACAACTTTCATGAAGACTACTTAGGCTAATTCTACTAAGATCGATGTCGTTTTTCCTTTCAGTTTAGAAAACAACTTTTACACCCATGAAAGCTTGCAAAATGCAATATCTCTTCATATCAATTCAAATACTAAATACTTTCCATTAAACTCTTGAATCTCACCTCAAATGAATCATCCCATGTAACCTTTCAAATCTCTAACATAGTATTCTAAAACTAACAACAATTTGCAATCTCAACAAAGAAGAATATGCACATACACATTTCACTTCCACAACCATCATACTCAACCTTTAAAATAACATAATCATACACAAAAGGAAATCCTCAAATTCTCATTCTCATTACTAAGCAAAGTAAATATTTGAACAAGCTTTACTTACATATCAACATACACATCACTAACTTAAAACAAATACAAATGGATGCTCAATGTTTGGCATGCTTAATAAGCTATCAAAAAGTGTTCGAACTAGCTTAGTGCAAAAGCTAACTATCTCGGAGTTTGTTCAATTGCCTTGCAAAGATCGCTAACCTTCTCGTTCTGCACCTAAGGAGGGAATAGTGGGGTGAGCTACACAACTCAGTGGCTAATATATTTATAGCCATTAGTAATTAACTACAATTCAAGCATTCTTAATCTATTCTAACAATTCAAGCATTAATCAATTTAGCTCAAAACTCATAACACATAACATAGACTTTAACCATTAAACATAACACTCAAATGCATCATACTTGATAATTCAAAGATGCAATGCACAAATAAATGGCTCGACGGTTCCACGGAAACACAAAGGAGAAACTGAAGTTTACACCATGAACAGAATGAGTCCATTTTTGGAGTTCAAATGTCATAAGCAGGCAGTCGGAAGAAGGCTTTTGTTAATGTGCACGTGACAAATAGAATGGTTCCACTCTCGCCTAAACAAAGGCACATAATCATGCTCAAATCATTTTATCATATGCTCATACTTTCATGCTTTTTCTTCTTTTCATTTAATACAAAAATTGTCATCACCTTTTCAAGGTATAACATCGTCATAATTCATCATGCATTTTTAAACATTCATAACAATTCAAATTCAAGCAATCTAAACATACACATATATAGGCAAAAACTTGCTCAATCACACAATAACTGTAAACACATTACCTATCTAATTTCGCTCGTAAAAATCCAACTCAAGGATGTCTTTCCTCTTGTTCTTAGGTAGGATTCTCTTTGTTTCCTAAAACAACCAAGGTTCCATTCAAAACAATAGTCTAATAAATTTATAAACTTCAATAATCACACAAAAATGAAATAAATACAAAAATTGGGTTTAACCTTAACTTCCCATCATCTATCTAGGTTAGAAAGACCAAAACCTAATTTAGAAACTCTAAAATCAATTGGGTTCTCTTAAATCATCTTCTTCCAACACACCCTTCATTCTCTACACAAAACCCCTTTCTCTCTCTAACTCCTTCTCTAAAAAAGCAAGAAGAAAAAGATGATCTTACCTTGACAAGATGATTTCCTCTTTTTTTTTCCTTCTTCTTTCTTTCTTTCTCACGATTTTCTCTTCTTCTTCCCTAGCTTCCACGATTCTTTTTCTCCCCCCTTCTTTCACGTTTTTTCTGTCTTTTCTTCCCTTTTTCATGACTTCTCTTCTTTCTTAATTCAAGACAACTCTTGTCTTGTTCTTCCAAAATTACCCCTCCTTTGTTTTTCCCTTCCAAGTTTACCCTTCCTTCTTTTATCATAAAGTCTACTAACTACTTAGCCTATTAAATTTAACACCTCACTTAATCTTAATTTAATTCTAACATTCCTATATTAATTCTAACTTAATTCTAATATTTCCATCTAATTCTAATCTCTATTCATGCTTACTAAATTTAATGATCCTATTCTAAAAATAATAAATAAACAAACAAATCGTAATTAAATAATTAAACAAATAAACCGAAAAAAAATTGAAAAATATTTCGGGCTCCAACAATTCTCCCCCTAAAAGAATTTCATCCTTGAAATTCTTACCTGAGTCCATGAAGAGAAGTGGATACTTCTCCTTTATTGCTCCCGAAGGCTCCTATGTTGCCTTCTCTATCGAATGGTTCTTCCATAAGACTTTAACCAGCTTCACAACCTTGTTTCTCAAAACCTTTTCCTTCGAATCTAAGATCTCCATTAGTTGCTCCTCATACATCAAATCCTCCCTTAATTGGACCTTTGAAGGTTGAACTATATGTGAAGGATTTGATCGATACTTCCTTAACTTCAATACATGGAAGACATTGTGAATCTTAGACAATTCTGGTGGTAAAGCTAACTTATAGGCTAAAGGCCCAATCTTTTTAATGATCTCATAGAGCCTATGTATCTCGGACTAAGCTTTTTCTTCTTACCAAACCTCAACACCCCTTTCCAGGGAGAAGCTTTGAGAAACACTTTGTCTCTAACTTCAAATTTCATCTCCCTTCTATGTGCATCCGTATAACTTTTCATCCTATCTTGAGCTACTTTAAGTCTCTCTTTCACCAATTTAATCTTGTCAATCATGACTTGCACCAACTCAGGCCTTAAAATCCTCCTTTTACCTTCCTCATCCCAACAAATAGGAGTTCTACACCTCCTACTATACAAAGCGTCATAAGGTGCCATTTAAATTCCTGAGTGATAGAAATTATTATAGGCGAATTCAATTAAAGGTAGATGATCATCCCATGTTCCTTTGAAATCCATAACACAAGCTCTTAACATTGCCTCTAATGTTTGGATTGTTCTCTCCAATTGTCCATCAATCTATGGATGGAAAGTCGTGCTAAAATGTAACTTAGATCCTAAAGCCTCTTGTAAACATTCCTAAAACTTGGAGGTGAACCTAGGATCTCTATCCGAGACTATAAAACTCAGAATCCTGTGAAGCCTAATTATCTCATCTATATATTTCTTGGCCAAAGCATTCAAAGAGTCTGTTTGTTTAATTGGCAAGAAATGTGTTGACTTAGTTAGCCTATCAATAATCACCCATATTGCATCATGCTTCCTGCTAGTTCTTGGCAATCCCATCAAGAAATCCATCGTAGTCTTTTCCTATTTTCATTTAGGAATCAACAAAGGTTTAAGCTTGCTTGAAGGTGCCTGGTGTTCTGCTTTAACTTGTTGGCACACTAAGCATCTTTTAACATACTCTGCAACATCTTTCTTCATTCCTTTCCACCAAAAGTGTTCTTTCAGATCTCTATACATTCTCGTACTACCTGGGTGCATTGCATAAGGTGCAGTGTGTCTCATCAATAATCTCGTCTTTCAACTCTTGCATATCAGAAATACATAGTCTGTTACCTACCACTATCAATCCATCTTCCCTTAACTTTATTTCTGAAGGTTTTCCATTTTTAATCTCTTTTCTAAACTTGCTCAAATACTCATCATGTTCCTACAATTCCTTGATCTTCTCATTCAACATTGGCCTTGCTTTAAAATTAGCCAATATACAACGAGATTTGGTTTGTCTCAATGTCACCCTGAGTTTGGCTAATTTCTTCAACAAAGAAAGATACACTATCTCCACATGTTCTATAGTCGATTTTCTACTCAGTGCATCCGCTACTACATTAGCTTTTCTGGATGATATTCTATCATCAAGTCATAATCCTTTAGCAATTCTGACCATCTTTTTTGCCTCAAATTCAACTCCTTTTAGCTCATCAAATACTTGAGACTCTTGTGGTCTATGAACACCCTGGTGGTGATTCCATATAAGTAGTATCTCCATATTTTCAATGCAAAGATTGTAGCAGCTAACTCCAAGTTATGCGTAGGATAATTCATCTCATAAGGTTTCAATTACCTAGAAGCATAGGCAATCACTTTATCTCCTTGCATTAACACACACTCCAATCCCTTCCTTGAGGCATCACTATACACTATGTATCCATCACTACTGGAAGGCAAAGTCAAAATTGGTGCAGTTGTGAGCCTATTCTTCAATTCCTCAAAACTGCTATGGCACTCCTCTGTCCACACAAACTTCTGATTCTTCCTTGTCAATTTGAAAAGTGGAGCTGCTATTATAGAAAATCCCTCCACAAACCTTCTGTAATACCTGGCTAAGCCCAAAAAGCTTCTCACTTCAGCTACATTCTTAGGTGCTTCCCATTTCACAACCGCTTCTATCTTCTTCAGATCCACATGTACTCCTTGCTTCGTAATCACGTGTTTAAGAAATGTGACTTCTTTTAGCCAAAATTCACATTTGTCGAATTTGGCATATAACTCATTCTTTCGCAATATCTCCAAGACAATCCTCAAATGTTCTTTATGCTCCTTGTCACTCTTGGAATAAACCAATATGTCATCAATAAAGACTATGAAAAATCGGTCCAAGAAAGGTTTAAAAACTCTATTCATTAGATCCATGAAAGCTGCAGGTGCATTCGTCAATCCAAAAGCCATAACTAAAAATGCAAAATGCCCATATCGTGCTCTAAAAGTAGTCTTTAACACATCAGCCTCCTTTATCCTCAATTGGTGATAACCCGATCTCAAATCTATCTTATAGAAGACCCTTGCCCCTTGCAATTGATCAAACAAATCATCTATGCATGGAAGCGGATATCTATTCTTGATAGTGACATGATTGAGCTTATGGTAGTCCACAAACATTCTTAACGATCCTTCTTTCTTCTTTACAGAAAGGACCAGAGTTTCCTAAGGTGAAGAGCTAGGCCTAATGTACCCCTTCTCCAACAACTATTCCAATTGCTCCTTAAGCTCCTTCAATTCCACTGGAGCCATTCAATAAGGCAGAATTGAGATCGGTGCAGTACCTGGGATGGGAAACTCAATTTTCCTAGGGGTGGTAGTCCTGGTAATTCCTCAGGAAAGACATCCTTGAATTCCATAACCACAGAAATATCTTCTAACGTTCCTTTATCAGCTTTCGTGTCTACCACATAGGCCAAAAATGCTTCACACCCTTTCCTTATCATCTTCTCTACTGTTAGAGCCAAAATAATTCTAGGCAAACTTGCTTTCCTGTCCCCCATAAACATTAAAGTTTTAACCTCATCCAATTCCAATGTCTTCTACTTGCAATCCAGATGGGCATTATATTTTTCTATTGTATCCATGCCCAGTATCACATCTAATCCCCCCATCTTCAATGGAATTAGGTCCACCACTAAGTGTTGCCCACCAATACATACTTTACAATCTCTATAAACTTGAATAATAATGATATACTGGCCAATTGGAGCACTCACCATCAAAGGAGTATCTAATGAGCTCAAATCCCTACCATACATAATTCTACCCAATGAAACAAAGGAGTGGGTAGACCCTGGATCAACTAAAACAATAACATTAGCATCAAATAATTTAATCGTACTAGTCACAACTTTTGGAGAGATTTTTGCATCCTCCCTTTTCATTGCAAACACTCTAGCTAGTGCTTATCCCTTTGATCTCCCTAGAAGATTCACTCTCTTAGCTGCCTCAGTGCTGCCCACTGCCATTGTAGTCTTGTGCCCCACTATCTTAGTTTTCTTTAAAGCTTGCATTTGAGTTTCCTCTCTTCTTGCATACCACAGACACTCTCTAGCTATGTACCCCTTCTCTCTACATTTGAAACAAGCTCCAGTTAGCCTGTAGCATTCCCCTTTATGAAACTTGCTATAATGATCGCACTTAGGTATGGAAGACTTATCCCCTTCTCCCCTTCTATTGGCTCCTGTCGTTGAGGCTTGATGAGAAATAGTAGAAGTCCTCATAGGTTTGGACTTGCTTGCTCCACTGTTCCTCTCCTCAGACTGTACAGGGAAAGTCCTAGTACTCCTCTCAGATATGGGAGTACCATCTCCCTTCTTGAACTGTCCTCTCCTTTTCTCTTTTTGTTCACGGTGCTCTTTATGTTTTCTATATTCTCAACCCTCAGTGTCACTTCAACCAGCTATTGAAAGTAACAGAAGTTCTGCACCACCACTTTTTATTTGATGGCTAGATGTAGTCTTGCTTCAAACCTACGACACTTAGCCGCCTCACTCATCCTCATCTCAGCTACATACTGAGCAAATTGTGTAAATCGACGCTCATATTCGCTCACCGTCATCTCCCTCTACTTAAGACTAAAAAATTTCCTTTGCTTATATTGGATATGTACTTTACACAAACACGTCTTCTTATACATTGCTAAGAAATCTTTCCATGCGAGCACTGGCGGTTTCAATTGACTCCTTGGCACACTCTCCCACTAATGCAAAGCATTTGCCTATAGCAAGCTTACAGCATACACAACTTTCTCATCATCCTCACAATACATCTGATCCAATATCCTCTCAATATTTCTCAACTAAGCCTCAACTTCTTCTGGATCCGTTGTCCCATAGAAATCCACTACCCTATACTTCCTAAGTTTATCAAATTGTTTCTGCTTCTTAGTTGGGGTTGGAGCAGAAAATTGTGGCATCTAGCCCATGGCCTGAGCCAATGCCTGAAACATCCTCAGATCCAATAGAGCAGGATCTTATTCTTGAGAATAGGAGACTCCAGTGTCTATGATCGAACGGGCTCACTACCATGCTCTACAGAAGCCTCAACATTTCCTAGGGCCACAGACTTATCAGTACTCTCCTCTCTTGTCAGAGAGTCAAGTGCAACTGATCCTTGCAAAACTCATGTCCTTCTACGAGGTCGTAGCTTACTCCTTCAATGTAAATACAAATGATTAGCTTACATTTCTTTTTAATCTTATTTTCTACATGTATGCATGATATGCATGTCACTTAATTAAATCAATCAATTTACAATGAAACAAGTGATCACATAGCATAACAATTCAGAATACCATGCAATCTAAGCCTAGGAAAAACCTAAGCTCTAATACCACAAGATGTTGGACCCTATTTTTGGAGCTTAACTATCCCAAAATATCATAAGATATGAGCGTATTTTCCTGTAGGGTTATTTCAATGAAATCTCTTTAGTCATCATTCTCATAACATCTTAAACCATAAGGGGCGAGTGCACACAAGTCAAGCATCTGAATCACCACTTGAATTCTCTAGAATAATTGTAGCTTCATGTCTCTAGTTTATTTTGAAACAATAATCATCTTATTCGGAGCTCTACAAATCAAGATATGATTAAAATACCAAAGTATGTTCAGTAAACAACCAATTCATGCTCTTCCAATCAATTCCCTCACTTTATTTCCATAAATATTTTGCAAATCAACACCAATGGATACCAATTCTTTTATTTAGAGATAGAAAAATGTGTTAGAAATCTATTGGTTCAAGAATCACTTCATTTGGAGGTTGGATGATGAAGTTATGGCAAAAGAATCAAACATGATTATGTCCTTAATCATATTGTACCTATCTTGGGACAATTGTCATTTTAGGACGATTTCGAAGAGCACTTTGAGATATACAACTTCGGAAGACCTCAAAGAGAGATTCTAGAAGGCCATAATTGCGAATTTTCAAAAGTATACAGTGTATGTCCATTAAATGGACATACACCTAAACCTAATGGATATACACGGGGTCTTGTGCATTTTTTAGAACCGTAAAGGTCTGTTTAATGGACCTAATGTCCATTTAATGGACATGCACTGGGTTGGGGCATTTTTAGACTCAGGAAGGTCCATTTAATGGACCTAATGTCTATCTGACAGATATATGTGACCCCTAAACCTCTCCAAAGCCTTTCCAATGGTTCTTACATTCATTCTAACATCATGTTCGCTCATAATCTTCCCAAATTCACTTCTTCTAATGCAATATCACTCTTACATGTTCAATTACCAATTTGATTACATTAAACTCTCAAATCTCAACTCAAATGACTCATCACGTACGACAAATTCTCATCTTTACTATGGTTGTTTTGTATATACATCATATGCAACATTACGACTTATAATGATCATATCTCTTAACTCTGATGTCCAAAAGTTTCATACTTTATATCTTTGGAAATTTAGAAGGATAAACTACAGCGTTTATGAAGACCACTTTGGCTAATTCTACTTAGATCGATGCAGTTTTTCCTTTGAGTTCAAAACACGATTTCTTTACCCGTGAAAGCTTGCAAAATGCAATATCTCTTCATATCAATTCAACTACTAAGTACTTTTCGTTAAACTCTTGAATCTCACCTCAAATGATT
>JAJMLV010225442.1:0-13661 GCA_027123465.1 Erythroxylum coca
CCCGAGACCCAACATGTATGGTATCAGAGCAAGAGTTAGGTTTCAAAAAATGGTGCCCTACAGTTGTGGTATTATAGCAAGAAGAGGAATCGATGATGCTTAAGGGAATTCCATTTGATTAAGCTAATGTTTCATGATCCGAAGTTGGGCTCTGTAATCGGGGTCCAAGACCAAGTGCAAAGTTATTCAAAAATGTAATTGCAGAAAATAAAATGTCGCCCTTTGCACCTTAAGTGCAGGTTTGTTGAAAACAATATCACTTATCAAAATACGTAATAGAAACATCAGCTGCACTCCAAATGCAAAAAGTTATTCAAAACTATGTCTTTTATTAAATACACAAGAATACTAGCATGTATTTGAGATTCAATTCTTCTATGCATTACCTAGGTTCAAAATTGACATACAAGTCATTATGCATGTCTTGGGATGTCCTAATCTCATTTTAGATATATGGTTTTTCCAACTCACCTCAAAAGAAGGTGTACACTCCCTTGACTTCAACAATCCTCGGTATGAGTTCCTTGATCCTTTATAATGAAATTTAAAGTTTTGTGTTCTTAGAAATGTTAGAGTTGATGATCCTATTCAAGATTTCCATAGTTATGATAAATAGGTAGGGAAAGATAGGATCTCATCGCCTAATGCTATTATAGCCTTGAAATTTCTTGGAAAGGACCCAATTGATGAGGATAGAATAAACTGGAGTAGAGATGCAAGAATGTAACTGGTTAATTAATAACCTGATAAAACTAAGCCATTCTAAACATATTAAAATGAAATTCCACTAGAGCCTATCAAATCAAAAGCTTTAGAGAAATCAATCTTGATAACATAAATTTTATTATTTCTACATGAATTGTACTCTCTCATCAACTTTCGGACTAGACGAATGTTATCTGATATTGATCTTCGCGATATGAAGGCACCTTAAGAGCAATGTATGAACTAGTTCAAATTCTCCTTGAGCCTATTAGCTAGTAATTTAGAGATAACTTTGTAAACAATGTTACAATAAGGTATAGGGTGAAAATCACTACGATAATTGGCGTGAGATGTTTAAGGATTAAACATATGAGAGTGGCATTGATTTCCCTCAATATTCTTCCATAGTTCAGAAATTCCAGGACTGTATCCACAAAAAGATTGTTTGTAATATGCTAAGTTTTCTGAAAAAAGTGGGAATTAAACCTATTTGGACCAGGTGCTTTCATGGGATTGAGACTAAATAAGACATATTTAATTCCCTGAGGAGATGTAGGGAGTTACAAATTTGTTAAAACATCTTATGAAAGAGATTTAGGGGCCCTATAAGATTCTTAAGCTCGAGAAAATTAGTAGGTCCATGTGAGTTTGGGACTCTAAGAAAACTTTCAAAATAACTGTCTATCAGACTCCTCAAATCATCTTTATCGGTGATTATGTTTTAGTGGAATTTTATTTTTAATCTATTTAGAATGGCTTAGTTTTACCAGCTTATTTATTAATTGGATACATTCTTGTATCTCTACTCCAGCTTATTCTATCCTCATCAATGGGGTCCTTTCTAAAAAATTTCAAGGCTATAATAGCATTAGGCAATGAGATCCTATCTTTACCTACCTATTGGTCATAACTATGGAAATCTTGAATAGAATCATCAACTCTAACATTTCCAAGAACTCAAAACTTTAAATTTCATTATAAATGCATAGAATTATCACTTACTCAATTATGTTTTGCAGATGATGTTTTATTAATTTATGGAGCTCATCAGGAATCCATCTTAATTTTGCACAATTCCTTTAAGGTTTTTAGCAGATTATCTGGGCTAAGCATTAACTCAAGAAAGAGTAGTATATATTTCTCTTCAGATACTCCTAATATTAAAGGTGCCAAAGTTAAATGGGAGTAGCTTTGTTGGAGAAAATAGGAAGGGGGTCTTGATCTATCCTTAATATCAACCTTTCAAGGAATGATTATTGCAAAGAGGATTTGGAGAGTATTCATGGATAAGGAATACTTATAGAGCAAATGTATTAATGAGATTTATCTCAAAGAAAACAGTTTATGGTAGATAATGGAAAAGAAAGAACTAGGTCTTAAGAAAAAGGCAATTGATATACTCTTTCATTAGTATCCGGGTGGGAAATGGAAATGATGCATTCTTTTGGTTTAACAATTGGACTACTTTTAGCCCTTTTTCCCTTATAAATGACATCTTCATTCTGTCTTCAAGAATTTCTCCACATGATCTAGTTAAAAGTATCATTAAGAACAATTCTTGACATTTTTAAGGTAGGGGCTAAAAGGCCTCAAATTTATCTCCATAACTATCAATCAAGTTCCTCAATTCCAGATAAGCCTATATGGACCTTAAGCAATAATGGGGACTACTTAAATTTTACTTACATTAAAGTACTCAAGCCTTCTATCCCAAAGATCCTTTAGTTCAATATTGTTTAGAAAGATTCCTTGAAGCTTAAGGCCTCCATCATAACTTAGCTAGCAGTTAGTGGAAGATTAAAGACTAAAGATAGAATCATTCGATCAAATGACACTCTTTGTGAGTTACACAACATTAAAGAAGAAAACATTGTCCATTTATACTTCAAATGTGAATACACAGCCTCTATTTGGTCTTGTATTTAATATGCCTTAAATAAATTTTTCCATGAAGTAGATTGGAACAAAATTTTAGAATGTGTTGAAGTAAAATTCTAATCTATGGGTGCAGTTTATGTAATCTGGATGGAAGAAAATCGAAGAATTCATTAAACGACCAAAACTGAAAAGCAGATTCTAATTCACAAGTTGTATTGTTAGATAAAGGAAACCTTGGTAGCTCATCAAGTTGATGATCACTTAACCATTCATCTTAGAAGGCAATGGAATTTTTAGTTCTAGTTTTTCCATGGAAAGCAGTTATATTGTTTTATCTTATTTTATCTAAAACATTTTGTAATGTCCCTTTATGATGCCTTTCATGGCTATTAATTAATCCTTTATTTAACTTCCAAAAATATTATACCTCAATAACTAGGAAGTAAGAAAGAGAGCTGAGGTCTTTAAGTGAAAATCAAGCTAAGGTGGAGATAATTTGATTGATAGAGGTAGCAGAGGAACCAATGATGACAATATCATCAATATAGACTAAGAAGTGGATTACAATACTAATCTTATGAAGCATGAAGAGGGATGTATCTAAACGGGAGTTGTGGATGCCAATTAATAGTAGGAAGTTACGAAGTTTATGTACCATATTTATGGTACAAGATGAATATTATAAATGGATTTCTAAAGTTTATGCATATGTGTGGGATAATTAGTATCAATAAATCTAGAGGTTGATTTATGAAAACTTTATTATATAAAGTCCCTCACAAAAAAAAAATCTTAACATCAATTTATTGAATAGGACAACTGTTAAGGATAACTAAAGCTATAGGTGAATAGTGGCTAGTTTGTTAATAACGTTGTCTTTGAAAGATCTTTGCTTTGTCATTTATAGAATGCAACTTATCAAACTTTATAGTTGATAATAGATTTATCAGATTATTTCTTAACATGGTGGATCCATTTATATCTAACAAAATTTTGCATTGGTTTGTGAGGTACAAGCCGTATTTTATTTGTAAGAAGTGCATTGGACTCTTCAATTATGGCTTGATGCCATAAAGAGTGCTTGAAGGCTTATTTAAGTAAGGTTAGTTCAACATCAGATGCAATTGTGGTGGCATGAAAGTTTAGTTTTCTTTTTTTTAATGACTTAGTGAAACTATCATATAGTTAGGTGTTTTAGGGGTGGGGTTCATGTATAATACCCAACAAGGAGGAAGGATTAGTACATACATATGACATTCAGGAGCACTTTGTAGTGAATTAATGAAAAGGGCTTAAATAATAAAATAGTGATTAAGACTCACAATGTGATATAAGGATGATGTTATGGTAGTATACTGGGTAGTAGATGGTATAATAAGTATAGGTGGTTCATTATGGGCGGTTGGAATATTGCCATTGGTGCTACAAATGAGTGAAAAAGGAAAGGTATTATTAATAAAATTTTTATATCGTGATATTTATAGACATTATTGAAACATTCTAGGTAATAGGCATGAAGAGTGACTAAATAACCTACAAACACACTTTATTTGGACTTTGGTTCAAGTTTGTGTTATGTATAGGGGCAAAGTCATATAATAAAGAAAACTAAATATGTTTAAAATATTTTAGGTTTTACTAAGTAAACTAAAGAAGGGTGATTGGTTGTGGTTAGAGTATGATGGCATGTGATTACAAGATAAGTTGTAGTTTAAAATTCTAAGGAGTAAGTGGTATAGATGCATAGTGAAGTGATATTAGGTAGTTTCTATTATATTATTATATTAATGTTTATTGGTGTTTACATGTTCAGGAACGGGTGGTAGTTAGGGATATATTGTTTAATGGAGGACATGGTGAGATTGTTATCAATAACTTATAAACTTATAACATTATTATCGATGCTACTAGTAGAGGAGCACTTGTTGATAAAACAACATATATGGCTCGTTCTTTGATTGCTAATATGGCGTCTAATTCCTAACAGTTCAATGCTAGGATGGACTATTCAACTCAACGAGTTAATAAGACAAATTTTTCTTCTCTTAAACAAAGGATGGATGATCTTATTCTAGTCGTTAATCAATTAGATGTAGGAAATGGAATTTGAGAAAAGATAAAAAAATTAACGAAAATAAATTAAAAGATCATAAATCCAAAAAAAATGAATTCAAATTTTAATTAAAAATAAAAAAGTGTTAGACATCTCATTCTATCCACGTAAATGGTTATACATCAACAAATTTTTCATTTTGAAGAAATTGAAATAAAAAATGGGAAATGAAGACAACTAGTCTACTTAAAAAATTAACTATACATTTTAATTTAAAGGTAAAATGATGCATAAAAGTCTAAAAAAGTAAATTTATGATTATAGAAATGTGAACTATGATTAGAAAAGGAAATTTGATTTGAAGAAAAAGTTGTTTAAGAGAGAGAATTTGAATGGGAACTATGATTAAAAAAGGAAAATTGATTTGCAAAAAACGTTGTTTAAAAAGAGAATTTGAATAAAGATAAATGACCTTTGAGAGGGAGAGCCTTGGAGTAACTGATAAAAGTTGTTCTTTTATGGCCAACAGGTCACAATTTTGAATAACAGAAATAATCTTTTATAAAAATTACAAAAGGTAGGCTATCTATATTGATGGCCCACCTTTGCTAATTGCAAAGTGAGGAGCAGTATGCATAGAGTACGCTGACTTTTACAAATAACCTTTGACTAAAAAAAAGAAAGTTTTGATTTGGGTGTAAATTATTTTTATTGAAGAAAAAGGGAAAGGATTTGATGAAAGAAATTTATTACTAAGAAAATCGTTTTATTATAGACAAGCTATGAACTTCAAAAGGAATGGATTAATTTGATTTCAAAAAAGCTTTTATTTTAAATAAAATTAACAAATTTGAAAAAGATAAATGATTTTAAATGAAAATTAGAAAGAAAAGAATTCAAAGAGAGAGTGATTGGTTTAATGACAAATGGTCTTAAAAATTTTAAAGAATTAGGACTTAGATGAACTCGGGTTAACAGTTTAGACTGAAAAATGGAAAGTTTTGAAATTTTTCTTTAAATGAAATAATCGTCACGTCCTATAATAAACACCAATTGGCTTCTTGGTAGTATTGTAAATACCATGCAAAAGTTGGTATTCATTTTGGCACTAGTACATTATAGTATTGGTATTTGTTAATACCTAATACCGATTTGGATTTTTTTTAAATTATAAATCGCAATTAAATTTTACACTTGGGCTTTTGCTGGATTCACATTGTATAAACAAGGCTCAAAGTTAAATTGACCTCTTCTTCCCCTGACTTAATGCCTTCATTAATTTAGATGTTGAGGCAAAAGATCTTGATTTTAATAATTATTTCATTATTTTAAAGTTCTTGTCTTCCATCTTTGCAGCAACCAATAGTCTTGCAAAATACTGTTGGTTTATTGGCTGTTGCAATACTGTTGGTTTACTTACTTTTTCGTTAATGGGCTGAGAATCAAGGACTAGCTATTATTCTACAGTGACTTAAGAAACTTTATGCCCATGGACAAATTTGTCCCACCTTTCACCTCAAATCTCCAAATTAGTACTAAGATATTGAGTTAAGGCTCTTGCTTATAATCATATTTTCACGTTAATATCCAAAGTAAGCTTGGTGGGAAAACAACTTTATAGTCATAGATTTCTATTTTTCGTTAAATATGCAATATCCTTGGTACACATTTGGCAGAAATATTTTAGGGATGCATCCATACCATTCCCACCAATTAATAAACTAAAATAAAAAGTTGTTCTTTGTTTAGGTGTTAAAAGAAAAAGTAGCCAAAAATAACAACTTATTTAAAAGAAAGTAGCCAAGAAAAACAACTTATAACATCGCTCATTCAAAAGGCATTGATCCAAGCTTACTAGTAGTCATAGTAGCTATAGGTAGGGTTGTAATGAAGGTTTGTTGAAAACGAGCTTCAAATTTCTTTGTTTTAAAGGGCTCTTAGCCCTAGTCTATTAGGTGAATCACTTTGTTGATTTTGCATATATAATTGGCTGATATATTTTTGTTCGACTTAATGAAGTGATGTTTAATTTTTACACATTCAATATCTTTGTGAATATGAAAATAATCAACTTGTGACTTTGAAAGGACCCTAAGCTTGTAATGTCAGTCTTTGGGGGAAAATTTTTGATCACTTTAGAAGGATTTGAGTTATAAAACCCATTTTTAATAGTTAAAATATCTTGAAATTTCTTTGTCAAAATTATTTTGATTTTGTCTAAAATTTGCAAATCTTTTTAAAACTTTATTTACATAACTTATTTTTTCTTTGTCTCATTATGCAAGGGGTAATTAACATTATAGGAGTTCATAAAATAATCATATGATGAATATCTTGTAGTATCATAAAAGAGGTTTTGATAGAAAATTAACTTTGGCAAATATAAGCATCAATTTTGTAATTTGTACTGCGCTTTAAATTGTTTACAACTTTGAGTCTTTCTTGGCTATTTTTCGCAAAAGTTTTATAGGGATTATACCTTGTTTAATGCAATTGTTTCAATATGAAAATCTTCACTAATTTTAATGGTTTTCCTAATCAAATAATTTTGAGACATCATTTGGTTAAGTATGAACATAAAATCTTTAGGTAGTTTTTCAGTATTATTAAGCTCATGTTTTCATTAACTTCTTCATTTAAATCATGTTCTTCCTAGTGATTTGTTGGAGCAAATTTTTTAATGTTCCATCGTCTTCTTTTTATTTTTGTTCGATAATTTTTAGTTTTTATTTTATCATTGTAATTACTTTGTATATACTAGATAACATTAATTTTTGTTTTGTGTGATTTGAAAGCTTACAATTTATAGCCTTCAAATACCGCAAGTGCATGAGTCATGATTTGTAGTAAGTGAAGGGTTGATCCCACGAGGAGGTTAAATTAATCTAATCCTATTTTATCTAAGGCTCGAAAAAACTAATAAAATGAAAATAAAATTTGCAACATAAAGTAAATACAAGAAATTAATTCAAAAATTTAACACGAAAAGAATTTAAAATTGAGCAACACAAACTTCACAATGGGAATCAATCAAGATTACCAGATTATGGGAGAGGGGATTCTTCCTATAATTAATGCTAACTTAGCTATTTATTTGTTAATAAGGTGTCAGTTCTAAACTATCAAAGGAGGATCACTCGCTTTCGAGTTATAATCATGCACCCTAATTCATTAACCCTAATTAAATTAAAGAATTTGCAATCTCTCAATTAACAAAAGACCTACAATTATAAGTAAATCTTAAGCCTTTTAATAAACAATCGGGTCTCACATGAGATTTCTCTCCATCTAATAACTGATTAGATTGTCTGAGTGGTCAATTAGATCACCTAACTCCCATTAATCCGATTTAATCATTTTTATCTAGTTCGCCTCTTGGTTTATTATCAAAATATGCAAATACTACAATCAATCATAACACTAAATCACAATAACACAATAATAACTAAATTAACATTAAATTAAGGTCAAATCCTGAAAGGAAAGTTAAAACATCTTAATTAAACCCAAATCCATACATATACTCATATTCATCTTCATATTTGAAGAAAAGAACCATAAGATGAAAGAAATACTCAATAGAATAGGGATCTAGATGCCTTGGGAGAGCAGCAGTCGTGAAGATCCGGTCCTTTCTCCTCTTTCTCTCCTTCTCTCTCCCTTCTTTCTCTCTCTATGAGGGTTTTCCAAAAGTGGCAGAAATGAAGTTCCCTTTAGGGTTTCACCCTTAAGCCTTTTATAGGCTTCTCTAATTAATGTAACCCTAGGGGTCTTTTCTGGGTCCGAAAAGTCCCTCAAAAACTTCAAATTGGAAGCATCTCCACGTCTATCTAAGCGCAGGCCACGATCGTGACCTTTACTGGCATGATTATGGCCAAGATTTTGGCATTCTGTCATGATCGTGGCAACTCCATCATCCTGCCACAATTATGGCACCTCCATAATCCTTCGTGACCCTGGGTTATCTCTCAAGTCTTCTCCATTTTTCACTCTTCGCCCTGAAACACTAACAAATACACCAAGCCCCTCAAAAATATAAAATTGAAGCTCAAAAGCATGCTTTAACCCATAAAATACTTAAAACACAAATAGTTGACTAACGAACACAATTCTAACCTAAACACACACTAAATAATCAAATTAACAACTAAACAAACACCAAATTACCTACTAAAACACAATGCAATTTACAACTATCAATTTTGAAATTTTGACTTTCTTGGATTTATCTAGTATGTTTTCCAAATTTTAGGTAGATGAGGATGTTAAAGGTAAGAATTGATTAAGGGTTTCAAAAGATGATTGTAGTTTCATCAGGTATTCCTTTTTGCAATTAAGGGTTTTAGATATGGTTTATGAATACTAAAAGGATTTTTAAAAAAATTTTATAACCATATTAACTTTTTTTTCCTAATTGATCATTATCAATTTTTTCATCTCTACTTATATAGCTATCAATTTTTAATCATAATATTTCATTATCAAATTCTTTATTAGAGTAATTCATAGATTTTTCACTATCCATAATCATTAAAGCTTGAATTTTATCTAATATCTCCTAATCTATCTCTAAGTTCTAATTTTTTTTATTTATTCTATAGTATTTTGCTTTACGTCATTTTTTTTGAACCTATAATATGTTATGTTTATAAATTTGGATGTTAAAGAGAAATTTTGATTTTTACTAAAACGTCTCCAATTTGGTTTAGGTCTTTTATAGAATCTTTGCTAGTTTTTTATGGGAATTTTTTTCCTATATTTGTCAAGAGGCTTCACTATACTCTATAGGTTTTTTTTGAATATTTTTATAAAAAATATATTGTTGACAAAAAGTTTCTAATTATTTTTTGGTTTAGAAGATTTCATATTGTAATTATTTTTAAAATTTAATATCTTGGCAAAAATTGTAATCCTTCTTCTTAACTAATTAGCTCACTATAAGTCTATCTATTGTAAAGAATTTGATCATTATGACTTTCTCTAATCTTATTTCTCACCTTCTCACCTAATAGAGAAGGAATTCCTTCTAAGAACTTATCCATCCAAATGGGTCAATTTGAATCTTCTTCCTACATAACTCTAGTTTAAAAGGTTTCTTTTAACCATTTAAAATTTGAAAGTTTTTGCACCTCAGGTTAGACAATAACTCATCATTTTGTTCCTTTAGGTAAGAGGGATCACCTATGAAATGCAAAGAGATTGCTAGTATCAATGTAAGGACAACATCCTGAATAGGTTCACTATTTTTATCTAAGATTGTCTCATCTTTTTTATCAATCTTAAAAACAATGAGAATATCAATTCTTTGAGATTCAGGCAAGTGGTAATCCCACGAACTTGTCAATTGTTAGAAAAAATCAACAATCATAACTCAGATATAGCATAATCAGATGTTCCTACCATTATCATTTGTTAAAGCATACTCAATATGTTGTAATTAGACATTCCATCTATATTCCATGCAGGAACTAACAACATATTGTATCTAGGATGTTGTAAGACGTTAAGTTTTGGATTACATCTATATTAGGGGCAATAGGTTTGGAACAATGTCACACCCCGAATTTTCATTTAGTTTTATCAATTACTATTAGTCCCATTGATATATATTTTTCCCATATAGTGTGCTTTTTCTTATTATTTTAATTTTTGAACTTCAATTTTTAATTATTTTTCATTTTGATGCTTAAAATAGGAATTTTTATTTTTAGGATTATTTTAGTGGGGAGATATTTTGTGAATATTTGGTGCAAATTAGAGGATATCTAGAACTTTTGGGCAAAAGATTAACAAAAATTGATGTTAGTGAATAAATTGGAGAAAAATACGTTGGAGGTGAAACAAATTGCAATTATTAGAGGGAAATTATTTTGAGATAAGTAGTTAGTCTATAAGTTATAAAATAAGTGAAAATATATTAGGAAAATAAAAAAGTGAGAATGGACAATTGAGGATAAAAGAAAGAACTAGGTGGAGAGATGCTTATCAAGGGCATACTTAAAGTTTTGCACTATGGGGTTTGGATGACATTTTTTTAATATGCCATTTGGCTTTTAACAACTACAATGAGGGGGATTTTACAGAAAAGGGTATGACATTTGTAGAGGAGAAGAGGGAGAGAGAGTAAAGGAAGAAAAAGGAAAAGGCTAGGAGGAGAAGAATACTTGATTTCTAATAATAGGTGAGTGGGATTGCATCCCTTTTTAAACCCCTCTTGAAATAAATTTTTGTGTGATTATTTTGAGTAAACTTTTGTTGAAAATATTGATATTTTATGGCTACTTATACATGTTTTAAATGTCTGTAAAAGGGATTGAGGATATATGGGGTAGTTTATGAGATATAGACTAATAAGTGTAATTATTTATATTTTGAGTGTGAATTGAGAATTTGACAAAGTATAAAACATAAAATTGTAGATATACCCATAAAAGCAAAAGTACATAGATTTTACAAGTTAAGAGATATAGACAAATTTCATAAACTTTCCTGTCTAACATGACTAAAGCTAAGTTTAGAATTGTACTTATTATGGTTTGAGGGCTTGGAGAACTGATTTAAAAGATGGTTAAAATATGAAAGATGTAGATTTAGACGTTTTATAATTTTTTTACAAAATTTTTGGGTAAATTCATAATGGTTTTGGAGATATAACTAATTTACCATAGGCTATTCAGGACGTTATAACATCAGATGCATTATGTTATTGGGAGCTAATTTAGGAGACTTTAGGAATTGAATTCAAGAAGATGTTCAATATGAAAATTGTATATATATATTTGAATAATAAGTGTGTAAAATTATATGATCTATATAAACATGAATTTCAAGTTATGTTTATTGAGAATTTGTTTCTCTATGAATAAATTTTATGATTTGGTGAGATTGTGAATGTCCTTTGAAAAGGTGGTGTTGAAATTTTTTGACATATGCCTTTAAAATGAGTGACCTCTATGAAAATATGCAAATAAATGGATTGATTAAATAAAATTAACGAAAGAAATAATTGAGATGGTTTAAACAAATTTCCTTAGATAAGACTTAAGTATGGTAGCTTAGGCAAAAGACTAAGCGAGATGACTTCGGCATAATTTTCCTAAACAAAGACCTAAGTGAGGTGATTTAGGCAAAATACCCAAGTAAGGTGATTTAGGTAACAAAATATGGGATCCCTAGGTTAATGAGTTAATTAATATAAATAAAAACTTGAAGAAGAGTATATTTAATGAAATTAAGCTATAGTTTGCCTTATGCTTACTATGTTGTTGCTTGTTCTAAGAAATTGTTAAATGGTTGATGATTTTGGTGATTAATGAACTTGTGCCTTAATGACTATGATGATGCTTGATTTAAGAATAGATGTACTATTTAAACCTTAATGTGAAATGCAACAATCAAACTTATGCCTTAATGTGGGATATATTTGTGCAAAGTAATGTTGATACCTCATAATGAATGGTTGTGTATGAACATAGGTAGTAACTTACGACTTGTTTCTATAAACCAAAATTTTCTTTAAATTGAAATTGAATTTATGATGTATGACCACTCATCGGTAAAAACATTTTCCCACCCTGAGTGTAATACTCACATTTTTCATTATTTTTCCCCTCCGTAGCAAAAAGGAAAAAAGGTTATTAAACCAACTAGCCAATAACAATAGCAATGAACATGTGTAAAGTCTAGATAAGGTTGACCAAAGTTGTCCAATTATTTTCATTTTTCTCATATATTTGGAGCATTGTGTTTTTAGATGTTAAAAAAAACACTGGGGCCATTAATATGGTTATGAAATTGTAGACTAAAATTATTATTATTACTATTATCTTATTGCTGAGTAGGATTTGAACTTATGTATTGAATGATGATGGGATTACACTTAGGCTATTATGATGATTATAGATAAATTTGATCTTTTTAAACTTTAGGAATTTCCCAATTATCAATATAATTTTTGAAGTTTTCAATTATTATTTCATTATTGTTCACAATCCTTTCAATGGGGCCATAGGTATATGCATTAGAGATAGATTTAGATCTCTTAAAGAAATCCATTTCTTTAATAATATTGATCTCTTAGCTTATGAGTGGGGTAAACCAAGGAATTTATAGGCCACCCCTTGGCTTAAAATGTTGGGACCATCTACCCTCAGTAGAATGAAACCAATCAATTCAAATAAATAGGTTCAACACTAAATCCTTACCTTTTCTTAAAAAAACTTGGCTCTATGCCAACTATTGAAAACCTAAGATTAAGAAGGAAATAAGAATTTTTGACTTTGAGTTGCCTAAGATAATTAAGGATGGACATAGAAGTTCAAAAAGGCTTACCTAAAAAAAGCTTTAAGCTTTCAAATACTAAATTATAAGTAGATACTTAAGGGCTACTTAATATCTTTAATTTTTCTTGGCAATATCTTTTTTATTTTTTGAATATTGTTGTTATTCTTTTAAGTAAATAAATCCTATAAAAAGCTTCTATTTCTATTATTCTAAGTTAAGGGTGCTTTAATGTAATATTCTGTTTCCATACTAAGGGTTATAACCTTAAAAATTTGGTACATGTAAGATCAAATAGAGATTAAGAAAGATGCATTTCATACTCATGCATAATGTAGTGTACACGCACATGAATTTGAATTTCTATACAATCAAATGATTGTACATGCACTCGTTTGACATTTTTCGAGTATAATTGAATTATAAATGTGTTATATTGAGAATTGTGGTTTTTGTATGCTGGGAATTGATTTGGAGGGTGTATTTTATTGATTTAGAATTTTCGGTAAAATTTGTAAATTTTTCGAGAATTTAGGGTATTTTTGGACTAGAAAAAATGCCAAGTCATAGAACAATGGAGGAATAGTAGTACAAAATAAAAATCCAATGGCAGTGGAAATTTTTATAAGTGACATTAAGATTTAATGACAAGTTTCACTAAAGATTGTGAGACAATTGGAGTAGAAATTGGAGTTAAATGGACTAGATATCAAAGGGGACCAATTGGAACCATAAAAAGATGACA
>JAJMLV010225461.1:0-13653 GCA_027123465.1 Erythroxylum coca
TCTATATACTATTTAGGTAAATGCCAGTGACAGTCGTGGGAAGGCAGATGCTAAGATTTATAGAGGAATTGGTGGAACCAATGCAAATTGTATAAAGGAACTTGTCAGCAACGAAGTACTTTGGAGGTCTTATTGCTACTTGCTAGCATAAAGATCTTCAAACTGCCAATTATTTGCATTTGTAATGATTTCTATAGTCAAAAACTAAAAGTCTACTAAACTACTATTTGCTTCTCAACTTTCGAAAACCTACTAAACAAAGGTTTATGGATTTGCTCTCTTTTCCTTCTCCTCTCCTCAGTCCTCACCCATATTATTCTTTTTTTCTGCATCTGTGGGTTATTATCTTCGGTCTCCATAGTCAACTTTTAGGCTTCAGGTTAATTATTCCAGTATAGATATGTCATAGTTACACTAATGGCGTGTGGTGGTCTAAGGTGGCTGGAAGTTACGGTTATGATGTTTAGGTATGATGGTTGAAGTTTTGTAAAAATTAGATTTTCCCTTGTACAAACGAACAGGTAGATTGTAAGCTAAATTCTGGACAAATGGTTTGGAATTTGGAGGTGATTCTTAAAGGAAAATTGTAGAATAGGATGTGGACTACAACTTTGGTGAAGGAATCATAACAATCTGATGTCTAAAAAAAAGTTATGAATTTTCTTGATAGATAGGTTATGGATTAGGAAAGTGCTAAAACTGCAGGTTCAATAATTAGATGATTTCAAAGTGCATTTCTGAGTAAACGGCTGGGCATTTTTAGGTGGTTCTTGAGGCTAAATTGAAGCTCAAGAAGTGAACTACAACATTGTTGAAGGAAGTTTCTCGATCTGATGAGTAGAAAAAAAAGATATGAAATTTCTTGCATAGGACATTTTGAAAATAGAAAGCTGGAATTGTGGAATTAGAAAGTTGGAATTGTGGAATTCGGTTGGAAAGTTAAATGGGTGAAAGATAAGTGATTGTTTTTTGGAAACAAACAAAACCCTTTAGTTTTTTGGAAACTAATAAAATCCAAATGATAACACTGAATTGCAATTGTAAATTCTCTCTTAATTTCATAAAAATGATAAGCCTTACAAATATAGAAGGCTAATTATTTATATAGGAAAGTTTTAGACTAGGAAAACCACAATCTAGTTTCTCTAGCCCTTTTGGCTTCCCTCCTGCAACTAATGCACTATAAGTATAAATAAAACATCTCATAATTATCCATAAAACTACCATAAGTTGTAGAAATTAAAAAAAAATAGAAATAGAAATAAATAAGGAAACTAATGAGCTTTAAAAACTCTTATTCATCACATAACAAAAGAAAACTTTATCAAGCACTTGTGTTGAACCTTTAAAAGGTCTTGGGTTCTATCTTGGGCTTTAACATGTCAATTTACGGACTGGTCAATAATTCTAAATTGATCAAGGCTCATAATGCTTATGAGCTGACTTGAGCTCCACAAAGACAAGCTTTGCAAAGGCCGAAGCAAAACCTGTAGTTTTATTGAGGGCTTGGACGGGCTTCTTTATGGTACAAATTGTTGGGTTTAATAGTCCTCCGTCATACACAGTTACAGCATCTTTGATGATGAATAGCTTTTGTATAGAACTGCTTTACACATGCATTTAATTGTATTTATAATAAGAAGTAGCTTTCCAAATTCAAACTTTAGCGTGAGCTTGTCTTATAAGATAAGTGGCTTCCAGGAATATTAGTGAAATTTAAAATTGAGCGAGGAATCAAGCCATTAGTTCAGTTTTTCAACTATGACTTTTCTTTCCAGATACTCTAATAAATAACTTTATGTGGGGAAATTTTATTCATATTCCTGTATATACTTCTAAGGTTGAATTATCTGCAGGTGTCTACATACAATTTGTAGATTACGGGAGATTATTAATGATGAATCAAGGGCTTGATAAATGTAAAAAATGCTAAAACATAACCTCTATAAGCCTTTTAATGATCTCTAAATTGTTTGTTAGTCAATACCTATGAGTTGTCAGTAGAGAGATTCTTAAACCTTGTTGTTTTAAGAGTATTCCATTTATCTGTGTTGCAAATGTTGATAACTGTTTATGTAAATGAGGTTCTCATTCATTTATTACTGTTAATTTCACCTTATGAGATTTGTGCAGCCGAAGATTGTATAAATTAACTATGAATTTGGTGTGTTGTAGATGGCAAAGAGGTTAATGCAAGTTGCTAAAGCAGAAGGCCTTCAAGCTAACGAGGTAAATGCTTGTTTAAGCTTTTCATTTTTTGTGGTTTTCCCTAAAACTTGGAGCTCGCTGTTTTTTAACTGTGAATGTCCCCTGGAGATTCAAGCTTTTATAATCACATTATGGTATTTGAATTCACAGTAATTGGGATACAGAAGATAAGAATTTGGTATCTAATGCTACTCTTTGTAAAATGGAACAAGAAATTTCATGCATCAAAGTACTAAATGGCCTAGCAGTAACAATTTAGTGCTGACTTGTGTCTCCTGCCTCAGAATATAAGATCTTGAGAATGTAAAACAAAACAAATGAAAGATTTTTTTTCTCCGTTTCTTGCTTCTAATTTTAAGGGGATGTGCTGGTGATTAGGAGTCTATTCCATTTATAGTGGAAGGACGGATCCCATGTTGCAGGTTCGTGATTCACTTGCTTCTTGGTAAAAGGTAACTGATAAAATCATTCTGTGATTATTTGCCAGATAGCTCTTGAGGAACTTGCAGAAAGGGTAAATGGGGATATGCGCATGGCAATTAATCAATTGCAATACATGAGTCTCTCCATGTCTATCATCAAGTATAATGATGTTAGACAGCGCCTTCTTAGCAGTGCAAAGGATGAAGATATTTCTCCATTTACAGCCGTTGATAAGTATGACTAGATGATCCATTTTTCCTTCTAAATTGTTGTCTCCTGATCCTGTGTCTTTCTCTAGGCTATGGTACCAGTTGTATTCTGCAATATGAGGAGTGCATACGTTAATTTCCTTGAAATAATATTCATGGCCTCCACTATTTGATTTATGCCTGAATTTGAAGAAAACAAGAAATTTTATTATTAAAACTATGAATCTCATTTATATACACGTGTATATAACTGGTCCTGCTGAGGAGACCAGACTATTCTTTATCCTAATGCACGTAAATAAGCAATTGTAAAAGGCATATGATGCCACACAACAAAGGGCTTGAAAAGCTAGGAATGGAGCATAAGTGGGATCAGTAAATCGCTATAGCTTCTACAACTTCATCAAAGATTTTGGTTGCAGAGTCTTTTTCACTTGAACTAATCCTTTTAGAAGGATGAATTCCCTAATTAGGATTAGTCGTATTTGAAACCTATTGTCTATACCTTCATTGCATAGAAATTTATAAAGATCTACCTGTTGATTTGAATGTAGATAAACAACCTAAAATTAATATGATAATACCATTTGCACTTCAATCCCTTGACCTTGATAACCAAATGAATTCTTGTGTTTTTTATTTCAGATATACGCTTGTTGGAATGTCTTATGTTATATTTTGCTTTGCAGGCTTTTTGGCTTTGGTGGAGGGAAATTGAGAATGGATGAGCGGATTGACCTCAGCATGAGTGATCCTGACTTAGTTCCTCTTATTGTTCAGGTCCTTCTTGCCTTTGTGCTATATTTTGTAGGCAAGCTTTTATTATAACACTTTAAATCCTATAAACTTGTATTTCTTTTTGTTTCGGCCGTCGGATAAGCTGTAATGACAATTTCAAACTTTTGACAGGAAAATTATATCAACTATAGACCATGTTCAGTTAGCAAAGACGATGATGGGTTGAAACGCATGAGATTGGTTGCTCGTGCTGCTGAGTCCATCGCTGATGGAGATATAATAAATGTACAGATTCGAAGAAATCGGCAATGGCAACTATCACAAACTAGTTCGCTTTCATCATGTATTATCCCGTATGTCTAACAACATTTACTAGATATGTGGTTTTTGCTAGGGAAGGCAAGCTGAGAAGGGCGCCAAAACAACATCGTTTTGGTTGCCGCCCAATCCATTGCCAACCCTAGTTTTCACCATACATTGGAAGTAGTTCTGTCTAATTTGCTGTTTTAATCAGTGCTGCATTGATGCATGGACAAAGGGAGACGCTTGAACCGGTAAGGAATGCCTGTCTTGCATCTTGAACAAATTGTTTCTTTGCTTTTCCATTATGTAATGGAGGATTGACCTTTATCTGATGTACATTTATGCTGAGAAAAGTTGAACAATTGATCTAGATAGCTTCATGTAGTAGATGATACTAAAACTCTAAAGATGACTTCTAGCCAAAGGTTGTCAAAGATCTCTGCAACACAAAAGAACAGAAGAGAAGCAAGCACCTTGGGTGGTTTGAAACAGGATACAAAACGATTTCACTCTAATTAAAGTTTAGAGCATGCAATGTGCCTTTCCATACTAATTAAAGGACCAGCTCAACTACCTTATTTTTCTTTTATGTATCATATCTTTGGGAGCAGGATGCAAAAAAATAGCTTCAAATTTTCTTTTATTGGATATTACATTAATTTACATCATTATGCAATGTCTCTCATCTTTGGGAGCAGGAAAAATAGCTTCAAATTTTCTTTTATTAGATATTGCATTAAGTTACATCATTATGCATTGAATACTCTTCATTGCATGTTTAACCACTATAGGTGGATAATAACCAACCTGGCTGGTCTCACTGAGTATTCTTCAATAGCATTTGGTGTTATGTCATGGTATGGAAGCTGATGAATATTTTCCCCCCATGTCAGTACTCCTGGACATACATGAAAAATAAAGAAAAGACAAGAGAATATGGAATATATTGAGGTTTCTTAGATTTCTTCTTCAAGTTTGAGTTCTTACTGAACATTTATTGAATCACTCTGTGCACTCTATGTTTGGTTGTTTTCTCTGCCTTTGAGTTTCTGTTGATGTTGACGTTGCATTGATCTTTGCTTTGACTAATGTCTGACCCTTACATTGACTTGATTAAAAAGGAATTATAATGCTGCTGGTCATCTGTGTTGTTTGCATGCTTTTAATGGGCAATCTGTGTAATTTTTCTATTATTTATTTTCTCTACTTATATTGTCCAATGCTCGTCCTAACCTATTTGGATGGTTCTGTTTATATGTTCTGGTATCTTGTCATTCCAGTGTTCAATGCTTGGAGTTGATATATACCGGCATGACACTTTTATTCTTTTCTTATTACTATTCCCTGTCATTATGAAATTGTATTTATACTTGCAGGGAGAACGCAATTTGAACAGATTTGGCGGGTGGCTAGGAAAGAACTCTACAACAGGAAAAAATTCGAGACTTTTGGAGAATTTACATGTTCATCTCCTTGCTTCCCGTGAATCTAATTTGGGAAGGTAACTCTGCTTTTGGATCTGAACCTCAAGTTATTCTATCCTTATGTTTAGATATCAACATTTTTTGCATTTGCTTTATGGCTTTGTCAGCTTGCTTTGTTATATCTAAATTTAAGGAGAAAACTGCCAATTGTTTTCCGGCCTCATCCCTTGTTTTCCGCTTACTTCTTATATTTTTTGCTTCTTTTGCTCTGCTTAGTCAAAATTTTGTTATGATCTATGAAGAGGTGATCAAGCGTCTGTCTCCTTGCATAACGTTTCACTTCTAATAATATGCAAGAAATCTAGGATAAAACGCATTGTGATGCCAGGAGATTCTTGTGATGTCTATTGTCATTGTTGTGTTCATTACGCAATGGCGAAGGCGATGCTGCAATGGGTTTGTGTCCAAATTCAATTATTTTGTTTAGCTGTTTGGTCCCAAATATTTTTTCTCCAAGCCTATTTTAGTCTCATTAATGTTAGTTGACATCAACAACAGAGTTGACTTTCATTAAACACAGATTTAGTCTTTGATTAGGCATTATGGAATAACTCATGTGGACCAATTAGTCAGTCTTAATTTCTCAATATAAATTACTTGTCCAACTCCTATAAATTATATGTATAGTTGGGAGATAAACTGAACACTATACCATTAGTATTCGTCAGTCTTAATTTCTCAATATAAATTACTTGTCCAACTCCTTTAAATTATATGTATAGTTGGCAGATAAACTGAACACTATACCATTAGTAATGATTGTGTTCTGAAAAGAAAGATTAAATTAGTAAAAGTGGTTGATGCAACTTTAATTTTAACTATGATTTATATTGCATTTTATGAGCTTTTGTACTTGATGTATTTTATACTGAAGTAGATTGGATTATGAAGGACAATGAAAGAAATAAGCTGTACAGTGAGAATAACTGATGGAAAATACTGGCCCTTCCTCTCATGGTGCTACAGTTGTTCTCATCCTTAAGTTAGATCAACCTTTTAGAAACTATAATGTAATTAGTTTTCCATATATCCATTCTTTAATCTTTGGAAGTTGTTTAATTGCTTTCTCTTGTGTTATTGTTACAGGGAGACTCTCCGACTTGAATATTTTCCAGTTATTTTGAAACATTTGACTGATCCTCTTCAAGTACTGCCTAAGGTTTGAAATTTTTTTCTTGACATACGGTGGTATATGTAAATAGATTGGCATCTTAAGAGCCCTTCCTTTGCTTTAATCTCCGCATTTCTTGTTTGTATTTACCTTCTGTTCTTCAGGCTTGTATATTGGAACCTTAAGACAAGTTCTCTTCCCTGCATATAAAAAAAGTTGTATGCTTTTCCTCAATTACACTGATACATGTTGGTCTTCTACAGCACCTATACTTATCAACATAACACACATGTTCGTATAATCATCGGTTTTTTGGATCTTACATTATGTAGTACATAATATTTATTCATTCAATTATAACAGCCCTTAAGATACTTGCAATTGCTTGTTACGTACTCAGAACTTGGACAAAACTTAACTCATAATTAAAATCTTTCAACTAACCCACTTAAAGACATATTACACTTCCTATGCACATGCTGTTATGAGAGCTTAGTTTTGTTACATGTAATTGATTTCATATATAATTAGACAGAGTATCTAATTTCTGACATATGCAGCTTTTACCGTGACAATGCCCCCTCGAAGAGCGAGACAGTCTGAGGAAAGCATCCGTTCCGAGGTGAGAGGGGACAATGCTGCAAACATTGCAAATGTCTATGATGCCCCGTTTCCAATTTATTCCGAGGCAGAAGGACAGAGGTACAGGGAACTTCAAAGTAAGAGCGTTGAGGTTCCTATGTATTTTAATTTGGAGCTGCTACATGACATAGGGTTGAGAGACAAATTGATGACATTATGTCGGAGAGGTGGTTGGGAAGCATTTGTGCCAAAAACTTGGGCCGTGACCCGTGAGTTGACACTAGAGTTTTTCACATCTTTGAGGTGGGTGTCACGGCGACCGCAGAAATTGTGGTTTAGGTTACGCGGGCAGTTGTATTTTCTGGATCAGATGGTGTTACGGACCATTTGTGAGTTTGCGCAGCACGATATTGAAGATGGGCATCCGAGTTTCAGTGTAAATGCGTACTGGAAACGTCTAACAAACTTGGATGCGTATGATCCACACCTTGCATCCAATGCACAGATTGTGGAACCGGAATTCAAGCTGCTCCATAAATTCATGTGCGGATCTGTGTTTGGCAAACAACAAAGTATAAAATGCTCGACAAAGGAGCTTTTCTTGTTATGGTGCCTCGAACATGGACATAAGCCGAACATGTTCACATTTGTATCTAAAACTTTGATGGAATTAGTGGGGAGACGGGGGAGCACCCTAGGTATGGGTTATTTACCAAGTGCAATAGCTCGGGTATATAGGATTGATGTTAGTGACCTTGAGAAGCTGCAATATCAGTATTTCGATGTAGCATACCTGACACGGTGTGAGATTATTGACGGGACAACATTGCAGCTACGAGAGCCATCAACCCGTACAGCAATGAGGCGTAGGTTGGCTGCGGGAGAATCAAGTTCTAGAGGTCAGGGAGTTCAGTATTGGGCTAATGTTGATGGTGTAGAATATAGTTCGGAGACTGAGGGGCACCAACCGCAACGACGACATCAGTGGGAACCTAATCTGGCCACGATGCACCAACAGATGCTACATAACCAAAACCTCATGCATGTATACGCGCGGAAAACAGAGGACCAATATCGGTTTATTACGGAACATTTGGTAAGAATGAACCGGCAATTAGTAAATATGAATGCGCGAGTGGTGGCTATTGATGACCAGCTGGAATACTTGGACAACAAATGGAGAAAGGCTTGGGAGGTCCAAGGACTGGATGTGCCATCTCCAACCGGATCTGATGGAGATGATTGACAAATGGATGGCGCAGACGCTGCATCCGCCTCCAGTTCGCGAAATGCTGAGGTATGAAAGTTTTTCAGCTTCGTACTGTTGATTCTTAACACTCTCTGCTTGTATACTTGCCTTTTACACTTGTTCCTTTTTATCTTATTAAGCTTATTTGAATTTGTTGCATTCAGTAGCAATACATGTGCAAAATGTAGCAGTAAAGGTATCCGTTTGCTCATTCAGAATCACTTATAACATGCTCCTTTGATGGAGCGTATTGTTGCAGGATTAACTTCTGTTCAAAGGAGCCTAAACGTCGCCAAATCTGCTGTCAAGAAGAGGAACATACTACCAACAAAGTAATCTAACCGTGTAAAACATAATGCATTGCTCATAATTGTGGACTTAAATTTTCCTCAATCATATGAACCGAGTTCTGTATTCAAGTTTTGCTTGTTTCCTTGTAGACCAAGAACATAGACTTTACGGTATTTTGTGGGAGACAATTGGGTTTGCAGTAGCATAGTTTTCCGTGCTGGTAATGGGTACTGATTCAGTTAGGATAGTCCGCCGAATTATATACTGCGTCTGCTGCTAACGAACTTCAACCTTTTCATGTGGCTTAGGCGGTTATTGTTAGCAGAAAATGCAATCAGATTGGTCACAATCAAAACACATGCATAACATATCACATCCAAAACATATACCATTGAATAGAAGTAGATAAGATCAAATTCACAATAGCTGACGATTGTATACCAACATATTAGATTGCATTATCTGTAAAGCTCAATGAAATGCATTCATTCATCAATAATGACAAACGCAAACAGTTGTCTATTTCTTTGCTCATGTTTCTGCATATGGTATCAGAAACTATGGGGGGACAATCTTCTGAAATTACATCATGTTCTACCATTCCTTCTACTTCGCTATTGCTTTATATCTGATGATGGAGAATGAGACCATAATATGCTTGTTGTTGAATCAGACCATCAGCATGTGCTTTTGACGTCACACTTTTAATGACCCTCCCATGCTTTGCATTTTCTCCCTTTCACCGTGTATTCACTTGCTTTTTGCTTTGCTTATGATGTAAGTGAATAGGTGACGTGGGAAGCAATATAGCTACAAGGGAAATTGAAGAAAACCTGCCAAAAAGGAATCCATGATCTGACAAACGTGATTCAGGAAGAATCAATGCATTAATATACCAAAACAACAATAATACATTGGTTGCTTTCATATTTGATAACTTGAACCACTTTTCTTATCTACTGTCGTTGTCCTCCGTTTGCTTTTGTGTAGTTATTTTAATAATATGTTATGAATAATCATTATAATAATAATAATAATACTAAATATCAAATAAACAGTAATAATGTGAATAGGGAATTTTATAATAATTATAATACTAAATTTGTACATACTGCACAATGAAGTTAATAATAATATATCACGAATTATCATAACATAACTAAATTTAATTAGTATATTTACCATTGATAATAATAATAAGTTTGAAGTATAGAAATTTAATATATGTATTTATTTAACATGAATAATAAATACATACTTTTATCAGTTTAGTGTTAAATATGAACTGTAACTTTAATGCATAGCTTGAATAAAATTACTATATTTTTATTATTACTAATAAAGTAGTTTATTACATTAATAATTTGTTAAACGGACTTTTAACTATTACATATATTTTAATAGTTAACAATTACATACTCAAACCAAAACGCAACTCTGAAAAACCACAATTGATGCAGCCACAACCTTTCCATACAACTTTAATATCATAAAGCAATGAAGAATGCTTGACATTCTTCAACTACATGAGAAAATACAACGGATGTCGATATGCATAATCTTAGTTAACCTTAAATGATGGCCACATAAATGATGAAGGCAGAGTGATGATGTGGCCATGTCTGAATTCATTGACTGTCATTTTAATTAAAGACAGTAGCATATAACACACCTGCATTTGAAGATTGCAGTATTCATAAGCGATCATGTTCTGTACAAAGCAAAGGCAATAAATATGAAATGTTCACAATATTAAACGATAGTATGCCATTCATATAATTTAGATTTTATATTATGATGGCCTGAATTATATGAACATAAGTCAGTTTCTGCATTATATGGGCATGTAAAACAAATAATGTTAAATTCCCACAGCATGACGTTGTGCAATAGTTGTTTACTTCCTCATTACTTAGAAGTGAACATTAAATTAGATAGTTCCTATAAAAGGTTGTTTCAACACAACATCGACAAAGAAAATTTATTTAACAAATTAAGGAAGAGTATAATGAGGTGTTCGTACTTACATCATTATCATAATGATTGTCTACAAGTACAGAACTTTTCCTCGCACAGGCAACTCCCACATTTGCCAATGGAAATACCAAGTGTTAAATTGTTAACGTCTTTCATATTTCCACAACCAAATGTTTGTTGTGCCTGGAAAAAAAAATTCATGTCAACTCATGCAAACAAAACAATACATATCATTCAATTATGGAACATTATACATGTTCAGACACAAACTGTGGCGTTTTTACCCTGAGTAAATCAGTCATCCGCATTGCCGGTGGGATAAGAAGATGTATATTCTGCTGACTTGGTCCAACAGCATTCACCTTACATGGTAGATGACTCACAGGTTAACAACACATGACATGGACAAATGTAGCAAACATTATAAACACTCCTATGTTTAAAAAAGCAGACCTTCGACAATGTTGGAGTTTGATGATGAGTGTATGCCATTGTTGACTTATCGAAATGAACACGTATTGCCTGCAATATGGAAGACATGGAAGATTAATCATTATCTTGTCATGCCTCCAAATTTATAGTTCCCCAAAGACAACTTACGGAAAACAACCTCAGATTGTTCGATGCGGTCTTCATGATTGGACCCCATACTTGTCCATTCCTTAGCAAGTGGAACTTGCACCTGCATTTCGTAATAGTCACAGGCATCCAACAAATGAGATTAGGAAATGAAATTGCATAACACATGTACACATTGGTTATGACCGTATCCAAACCTGCTGTTGATGTAGTATGGGAGGTTGGCTGGTAGACAGTAATCCATATTGCCATGAATTCGCTTCAGATTCCTGCATAAAATAGGAATTACCATATTACATTAAATTCAACTATGACCACTAACATGCATACATCCGTTCACAGCAATATGCGCAGAAGTTTTACCTGCGTATTGGAAAGGGGGGTTATTGTCGAAGTGCTACATTTCTTCGAATTCGTCCTCTTCTTTCTACTTATCTCTAGACCACCCCTCATTCTCTTACTAGAGTTAGGCTTTTTCTTCAACTTCACACCTCTTATGTGCTTCATGTGGGCAAAATTCAGGTCAGCTTCATTAAGCACATTCACATCATTACTTGACCGTGAGCGTTGGCTTAACTCATCATGTTGTCCTCTTACGTTATCATCATCCACTATTTCTTCACCTTGCAATGTCTCATCAACCATGTTCAACATGTTAAGAAGATGTTGTTTAACAAGTTCATAGGTATCTCTCCTGGTTGCCGCTCTTGTAACCAACCGCGAGCTTAAGGTACACAATTCTTTATACCTTTCAGCTGACAGCAACTTAGGGTCCATATCAGTATCAATGACAGTAGAGTCCTCACGAGCATTCGTCCAACATTTCGCTTTCCTTGTCCATCTTTTCAATATATATTTGCTTGGAATTGTCCAAATATTTTTTATGTTATACACCTTCAACACATGAGCGCATAAGATGCCAGCAAACTCAAACTTCCCACAACTGCAATGAACTTCATCGTTAGAAGAATCATAAGTGACCGAATGAGAGTACCTCTGCCCATCAACTCTAACCGTATATTTGTCAACCGTTCCATCCTGACTGCAAAGATTACAACTGTAATCATGGCACATATTCCATTGATCTTGGAACCATTTAAATACTTCTGGCGTGTATACAGTTGCGGCATGCTTTAACATTTTGACTGGTGCTGACAATGTTGGACTGCTCACATTGCTCCTAAAATCAGCTTTTAACTCCTCATAACGACGATCATCGACAAGCCTCTGGAAGTGATTAAAGAATTGCAATAAGTTATGCTGATAACTTACGTACCTTTTTAGCAAACTATTCATGCTCTCACTTCGTTGTGTTGTCATCATGTCTGCACAAAATATTTTGCGCCCATAAACCAACGCCCACTTTTCCTTAATATGATACAAACGTTGCAACCATTCATTATCTTCAAGTTCATATTTTTCGACCATCTGATTCCATGCAATGACAAATTGTTCTTCTTCTTCACAGTCATATATGCATGCGCTCAAGTCCCTTGAAAACTCTTTATACTTACCAAATACACCACTCAAATGGATAGCAGCATTTTGGTAAATATGCCAAATACATAGCCGATGATGAGTGCTTGGCCATGTTGACGCTAATCCCTTTGCGATTGCCGCATCTTGATCAGTAAGCATAGTTGTAGGTTGTTTGCCACGCATCGCTGTCTCAAATGTCTCGAACAACCACTCAAATGTAAGAGCGGTTTCATCATAGAGGAGGGCAACACCAAAAACTGTTGTTTGCTTGTGATGATTGACACCAACAAACAAAGCGAGTGGACGACCCTGACCGTTCTTCTTGTAAGTAGTATCGAAGCACACTACATCACCAAAGTCTACGTAGTCGTTCCTCATTTTAGCGTCAGACCAGAATATGTTCGTGATCAAATCATCTTCGTCAACTTGAATGGCATAAAAGAAATTTGGATCTTCCACCTGCATCTTATACAAATATTGTAACACCTCATGTGTATCTCCCTTCGTCATGTCTCTTGTTCGTTTGGACCGTAAATAATTCTTGTAATCATCCCGAATGAAGCCAACATTATCTCTTCCACCTGCTTCCCTCACCAGCAGATCATGGGATGCTTTCGGTCGAATTCCCACAGCATTTGCCATTTCAATTTGCATTGCCGCAACTGAAGATATCTTCCTATGACTTCTATGCAAATGTGTTTTGTTTGGCGAAGAAAGGTGGTGATTGTGCTCCTCCATAAATTCAATGACTTGAAATTGTCCAGTTTGCAAACTATTTACTTTCATCCTTGCCTCACACCCAAATCTTGTTTCTGGTCGTGGAGCTCTTACAGACAGATCTCTTTTATCGGGCATCCGCTGACCCTGAGCACTACAACAAAATAGCCTACAAATCAGCTTACCACTTTTATCTTTGTGACTTTTGCTTCGTCTAATTCCAAAACCCACATGCTTCCCATAAGTTAAATAAAAGTGATAAGCTTCTTCTTCTGTCGCGAACTGCATGCCAATTTTCGGTAC
>JAJMLV010225528.1:0-13617 GCA_027123465.1 Erythroxylum coca
TTTTCATATGCAAGTAGCACTTCCAATGATATAAACATGCATCATACTCCTCGGACAATCATTGTTCGGAATTCAAAACACAATCAGCATAAATCAAATTCAACAAGTAGAACAAATTAAGTTGTGACCATCTAAGATTACTCACAAAAGATCCCTTATTGCTTATTGCCTCGAAGTCCCAGCAATATCTGGAAATGGTCGCTCTATGCTTTCCTCTATAACATTTAACACACATACAAATCACTATTGTGCATGATTAAGAATTCATTTATGTATACTGAATATGTATGATACATGTTCATGACAAATTCTCGGGTATAATTCCTTACTAAATTGATGTAAACATCAATTGTATTTCAAAAGTTCCAAAATTCATATATTCAATTACTATTCCAGTTTTTGTTGGAAGCACCTCATTCGGGTCAACTTTGCATAATCAATAAGATTAAGAAAATGATGTATTTCTATAACACTTTCTTCTAAACAATCATTCCTATATGTTTTAAGTCTCTATTGATAACAAGATCATTCAATTTAGTTTATTATTCTATGAGTTATGCTCAAAATATCACAGACTGTGTACAATTGAAATTTTGGCTAGAACATGATTATGCATTCGAGTTGTACAACCCATATTTCTCACTTACAATATTCAAAAATTACAGACTTTAAATCAATTTATAGCTAAGATAATAAACTACAACTTTGTTGAAGACATCTTAGTCTAATTCGGCTTATATCAATACCGTTTATTCAATAATCACAGGACATGATTTCTGTCCCTGGTAGTGCTACAACCTAAGCCAAAACTCAATTTCATGCCAATTTTTTAAATCTTATAGACATAATTAAAATTAGACTTCTTAAAGAAAATTGTAAAAATATGTCTCTAGTTTAATCTGAATTAAGAATCAATCCATTTAGAAATCTACAGATCAAGTTATAATTAAAATACGGAAGCATGTTCATGAAAATTCTCCAGTTCGTAACATTCCAGCGCATATCCTCACTTTGAGTCGATCAATCTTTTTCTAATCAATTCAGATGGCTCTAAATTTTTATGGAGAGGAAAAGCAATGTCTTAGGAGTGTATTGGTTTAATTTTCAAGTCATTTGGAGGTCAGTAGACAAAGTTATAGCAAAAAGAGTCATAACTATTCAGTATCAGAAAGTTTGATCGTGCACAACCACCTTCTACAATATAGTCACAGTTTTGCACTTTAGTTCTCCAGTTTTTTGTAGAACACTTCTCCTTATTCTTCCTCTCTTTTATTTACTTTATCATTTCGAAATCATATATTCTGCATTTCTATATCTAGTATAATCCCTAAATAAGTCAGATTCAGATTTACACTTTAAACATCAAGAATCCGAAACTACACGTACACTTTCTCTCTCTACTGTGTTTTTTTTATAACTTCTGCACTTCCATATTTTTCTGCACTATACATATTTGCATTCCCTCTCATTGCACCTTACACTTTCCATTTAAATTCATCTTACTCTAAACAACTCAAAACTTCAATATTAAACATGAACATCAAAACACACTCATATACAACTGTTCATCAATTTTCTGCATGTCTTTTAATATCCAACAACAATCTCATTTCATCATATAATTTCATTCTTTTTCCATAACTCTAAAACATCTCAAATGCAAGTTCAAATACAACACCCAAAAATAGATCATTACTCACGGTTTTCCATCAGTTTTCCATCACCTACTTATTTCCAACAAAAACTCCAACAATAAGAGTAGATAAAGCTTTCGATGGATGAATCAAACAGAAATAATTAGTGATAAAACAATATATATGAATTGGTTTCAGTGATGTATAAGCAAAGAGAGTTTTTGTTTGGTGTTAGTGCATGCGGTGAAGAACAAACGAGAATGAGTTGCAGAAAAAATTTTCTTACAAAATAAGGTGACTACGTCGGATGAGGAGATCTTGCCACATGTCACCCTACATGTGAGCCATTTCTTACAATGTAATTGGCCCATTATTTCAATATTTTTCTAATCCAAAATATCCCAAAATTTTGGAAAATCACAAAAAATTTCGAAATAATACTAGTAGTTTCTAAATAAAATTTTATCACAAATAAGACACAATTAACATTTTATTCGCATTTACAAATTAATTATACCCGGAAAATGTCTACGAATACATGTACAATTATTTTAATGAATATATAATGATGCATGAGCGTGCAATGTACTTCTATTTTCTCACAGTACACCCAATTCCCTATTCTGGAGTCTAGGCCAGAACATGAGATGCTGCATCTTGCCCTACATCTTGCCCTATACATTATTTAGACTATATGTGTTAGAATGAATAAATTGCAACAGGTATGAATCCTGTGTTCCCTTTCCAAAAGGTTTTCTAATTATTATACCAATTAGACAATGTCCATACGTAGGTAGATCTATTTGACTTAGATTGCCTAAAAGGCCCTCTTTAGCTAATCGACTTATTCGATTTTGACCAATATAATATAGTCTAGCATGTCACATGATTGCATCATAATTAGGAGTACTAGAAGATGTAACTAACATATAGCTAATATTATTATTAGTAGTCATAACATCTAGTATAATAAAACGTCGAACATAAAACCATATCCGTAAAAACCAGTTGTAAAGTACAAATCCATTCCATCATTATGGAAGTTTATATTAAAACCAAGTTTAGCTAACATCAACACAGAAAGAAGATTTCATCAAATCTATAGATGATATAATACTTCATATGGGATCAAGGGTCAAATACCACGCATGTCTAATTTGAATATGCCAAACCCTTGTACAACCACTTTGAAATTGTCACCTATATAAAACCAATTCATTCCATGTAAGATTTGCTAGAACTCTATAAAGGCTTCTCTATCATTTGCTATTTGGTTGCATGCTCCTAATTCTGCAATCTATAATAGAAGTGATTCAGTTAAAAACATAGAATAAGAAACATTCACTAAAAAAATGTATGAACTATTACCTTTTTTAGGTTCACTGTAATTGCGAGAGAGTGACCCTTATCGCCACAATTATAACACTTGACACGTTTTATGTTTCTCTTCTTGAAAGGACACTTAACCTTTCTATGTTGATTCCACTTGGAGTCTTTAGCAGAGTTATTCCACTAATACCTACCATGATGCTGGCACTTCTTATTCACAACTCTATGTGAGCTAAAGCAAACTACATATAACTCGGAAGACATCTTTGAGGCTTTTAAATGCTCTTCTTCCAATATGAGATGCCTCACAACATCTTCAATAGTCTTGATGCTCTTGTTATGAGTCAAATGCATCTTTATATTCTCCTAACTCTAAGGAAAAGAGCAAATTATGGATTTTACTTATTTCTCATCAAACAATTTGTGACCAACATCCCTCAACTCAGTTATTATATTTGACATTTGCCTCAGATGCTTGTGCATTGTATGATTTTAGTGCTTCTTATATGTATCAAACTTTATAGTGAGCGATCATATCTTAGTTAATGAGCTTCCCCTAAATTAGGCAACTAATGTAGGCCACATATCCTTAGTAGTTTCATATTTTCTAAACTCATGCACGATGTAATTTTCCATACTACTTAGCAATGTAATGTAAGACAATAAGTTCTTCATCTTCCATAACTTGTAGACATCGCAGTCCCTTTTATATTGGGTCATATTTCTCTCCTTAGGAATATCTATGGTCATGCTTAATGGCTCAAGAACCTCTTGCTCCTTTAGCACATATTGGATTTTCATGCTTTATATTACATATTTGTTGTCGTTCAGTTTCTAACCCTTATTGAGTTTAGCAATAATGTTTTTTGAAGCAGTAGCTATTATTGAAACAATAAGTTTCTACAAACAAAAGAAAACTTATATTACATACGTCATTGTCATATAGTTCATATAAAGGGTGACTATTTGGATTTTAAATGCTTATGAAATCAAAAGACCACATACGTGTTCAATCATCATTCATACTGCAATTAAGTACCAATTGTCATACTCTGCATGAATTTGCTACATATAGTAGATATCACATATGTTATAATATATCAATCATATGTATTCATAAATGAACAAACTACATCCATTTCATCACAATATATTTCATATTACATAAGTTGTTTGTTCATTACATAGATTAACTATAAGTAACATATCCTATGTGGAATTGAGTTAATGAGTTCACATGATAAAGTTTACGAAGCTCGATATGAAATATTTCTCATTATTTTTATTGAGAAACCTATAAGATACAAAGTTGTAATTAGATTCCTTATTCGAATTTCCTTCATAAATGTTATCAATAGCTAATCATATGCCTTTGCTTTAGTTGTTTTCATATTCCAAATCATTCTCAACAATTCAACTTCAGGTTGTCGCCATTTTAAAAGTAAAGCCACATACTTTACGTTAACTTGTACATAAGACAAACAAGCATTGGAATACATTTCTTGAATCAAATTATTAACTCTAATAACATGTTATGTTAAGTCTTCTTAATGTATCATGGGTATATTGAATAATCGCACTAATTAACTTAGAATCCAAAAATGTCATCCATGTATTTTAAGGCTTAATCCATCTATAAAATTGTGTTAAAATACTAACCAAGTATCAGCCTATAATTTGATTGAATTCCATTAATGTTGGCTTAGTTCAATTCCAGTCTATAAGTATAAAACCTTAATATTTTACGTCATATTTTCTACTTCTCCATTTTCAACCATCTGTCACCGCTTCCTTTCATCCAATGAAACCAAAAGCCACCAATGATTGCAACTGTAAGTGATGGTTTCCCCTCCTAACCTTAGCCTCTCCTTTTAATTAATGGGTGGAAAGACGACTTCTTTCTAAGTGATGACACAACAACAAGGTGAATTGGTCTCTAGTTTACTACCAATCATTGTAACTTTTCAGCAAGAAAAGCAATTGTGAAGTAGGGAAGCATCCCACACCAACCACTAGATGAGATCCTCTGTACAAAGAACCCAGTTCCTACCCTCTGGCACGTGGTAAGAACTAGGTTCCTGGCACAGAGAATCTCATCCCACTAACCACCGCTAGAGATAGTTGGAGCAGCGAGTCTGTGATACGCTAATAAAGTCTCTCAAAATGATAAACTTGAACACAGCTTTGATAGACACATGCTTATCCCAAAAAAAATGGCCATAATGATTAGTGGGAGTGATGAAGTATCACCATCTTGGACAATAGCCTAGGATACGGTTCACTAGTGACTTTCCTATAGAAGAAGCATGTATCACCATTTGAACGTGTTTTGGATGTTCAAATTTTGCGTAAAATTTATAATTTTATAGATCTTCTTTATTAGTTCGATTATTTTAATATTCTATAGATAATATGGTCTGTTATTTATTTGTGTTATTTTGAATTGAATCTTAATATGCTCTAATTCATCATATTTAGACTCAATCTTTGCAATGTTTTATTTTGTACATAATGAGTTTATTGTAGAGAATGTTATGATATTAATATCTATCATAATTAATAACAATTATATTTTCAATACAAGAATAAACAACAATCTATTAATTTAAACACAAACACAAACATGACCTGTAGGTATAAAACACTTACTATTTTTATACTTAATACAACATTGTTCTAAAGATTACTTAATACAACATTGTTTTGAAGATTATATTAAGTCCAAGTCTTAGAATTATCTTTATAGAATTCAAAGCATGGAATAATTAAGCAATCTAATGACTAGATTAATATGCATATATTGCCAGGTTGTAATACAATGATAAAAGATAATCATATATATTAAAGGATAATCACATAAATTAACAAATAATCATGTAGATTATAAAAGGATCAAATTACAATATATGTATATTCATACATAATATCACTTGCTTGGATATTATATTGAATTCACTAGTTAAAGGACTTGCAAAACAAATTTTCCAATAGAAATGCATAATTGTTCTCCAATACGAAGCAATATTTGAATGATCTATATAAATGAAAACTGACTTACATTCAAATTTCAACAATTATCTTTTATATTGAAATTTGAACATTCAACTGCATCTTTAGTAGTTATCAACGAATAACACTAAACACATTCAAGGGTGTTTAGTGATTATCATTATAGTTGTTTCTAAATCATAATAACCCCTTAAAGTTATGATAGCAAATTTTAACTTGTGGGATTGGTCGTTATTTTTTGTCATTTTTGTCCTTCTTTGGCTCGGCCAATTATATTGACAAAATCATTCGAACCAGTACTAAATGTAAGAATTTTGAACTTAGCAACATTTTTATGCTATAACGCACTCTCTAAAACAATTCATAGTCTTTTAAGTTCAAGTACTCAGAGACAAAATAAAACTCTTCTAATAAAACCCTTCTCTACCTCAACCCTTCTCAATCCGTGAATCTTACAAGCTTCAATCTCTTCAACTTTTGAACTCCCTTAACCTTAACATACAACACCTCTTGTTTAATTTCACCATAGCTTATAAATCAACTTCACTGTAATAATCATTGAGGCGCTACACCTTGACTTCTTTTTTGCGTAGCTTTTATCACCCATCATATCACGTCTCTGTACAAACTCTCTTTGAAATACACTCACTATTTGATTAAACTACAAACTCTCTCAAGTTCATCTCACACACGCATCTTTAAAAGCCACATACTCACCTCCATATTTAATGCACGCACACCATCTTTACTTTAACACCCACTACATATTTAATGCACGCACGTCCCTCCAAGTGCCACACACATACTACTCTTTTAGGAATTAACTTCAACTTTATCACAACACACTTACGTTAGAGATAGACATCAATAGCAGATAGGAGATGTGCACAATACTTTAAATATTAAGAGTCCCACTTAAAATAAAATTTTATCACAACTAAACTATTATATAAAAGTTCAACAAGCCAGCCGTACCCAATTTAGATTCAATCAATTCAAATGTAAAATTGAATTATTTGCTAGATTCAATTATTCAAAAATATCAAAATTTAATAATAAGATATATGCTATATATCTTAACACAAGCAACTTGTAAACAAAGAGGATCATCATCCCCATGGGCCATAGCTTTAGAGTTTAGATTGAACTCATCCGTATCATTATTTTTTGTTTTCTTATTTTGTCCACATCATGCACAAACTTCTTACCAAGTTCAGAAGTCAATATCTTACGGTTTTATGATGCTTTGACGAATAAACCACAGTAGTCATTGACGTATGATAATCTGTAGGCACTCTCAAATTTAGGGGATATGGAGATTCACCAGTCGAATTGCTACTTCCGCTAGGTTCCTCGCTTTCACGACCTTCGTTTCCACTGACTATGCAATAGTCTTGATCGCTAGATGAGGCCAAAAGTTGACTATTCTGCGACGGTTTAGTGCATTGGACAAATTCTTCGATGTCTTCCTCGTACACCAATCGTACCCCGCAACGTTTCACTTTCAAATTGTATGGGGAAAATGACACCTCAAAGTGATTCAAACTCTTCCACCAATCAAGGCTTCTGGTATTGTCTCGCGGAATGAAGAGTAACCATAGTTGGTCAGAGCTGATCCTTGTACCTTCCCATATGTCAATTTGGGTGGCGTCTTGAAATATGAGGTTACATAATTCAGGTCCCGCTAATAACTGACAGTATATATATTGAGAGCCACCGGAAGTACTTGATGCCCGCACATCTGGTCCGAAAAGTGCACAAACCAGAAATCCCATCCACTTGTTTTCACACCAGTTCTGGGAAAAATGAAGTTTCAATGAAGAGCCATCTTCTTGGTGGTTGAAGCAGTCAGGAATTCTGCTTCCAGGCAGCAACATTGTAAAGTCATACTCCATACAGCAAATTCCCTGCACTCGGTTACCAAAACAAGTGAATCACAATTTAGCAAAAAGAGTCACTCCAACCGATGGCAACACTATAGATAGCGGCCCGTTGGACGCACTTCGATAGTGGAATATTGTTGAGATAGAGATAGTTACCAACTTCAAGCAATATTGTGAGCATAAACACTCTGATCGACGATCTTTAAAGACAGGTGAGTTAATATATGTACCTGACGATTGCTATATAATAAGAAATAAAGATAACTTCTTAGCCATGCAAATGCACCTCGAGTATCATTCAACTTAAAGCAATTTACGAACGTGAGCATCCAAGGTTTGAATGTGAGCTTCTGACATGGATTTGGAAAGGCTTCTAGGGAGGAACAACCGTCCACTCTTAGGCATGTTATGCTTGACGGAAGGTCTGGTAGTACCCGAAGCCTCTTACAATTAATAAAACAAACCTTTTGAAGTTTGAAAAGCCGAATAAGGTTTGTGGGGATGTTCACAAAACCATTTCCACTCAGATTTAGTGTTTCCAACGAAGGAAAGCCGCCCAGATCGGTAGGAATCACTTCTTCTGAAAGATTGCAGTCACTGAGATCGAGTTGTTTCAACGAGGATAAGGTTGAGAAAGAAGGCAACATAAAAGCTATGGGATTTATCTTCTTCTTAGAAAATCGACCAAAAAGAAAATCCCAAAGCTTTGTTGGCTTCGATTCGGAATATTTCATAACCTCACTTACAGAAATGTCCTCCAAGCGCGGTATGTCACCAAACCTCTCCGGCAGCCGTTCTAGCTTTGAGCAACCATCCAGGTGCAGGGTCTTAAGGCTCGTCAAATCACATATGCTATTTGGAAGTTGCATAAGACTTATGCAATACCTTAAGTTTAAGACGACAAGCCTCTTCAGGATTCTAACGGATTCATGAATCTTCACCAGTCTTTTGCATTGTTCAAGAACCAAAATTTTCAGATTTGGGATGCCGCTAAAGCCACCGATCTTTCTTAAATTATAGGAATTATAGAGATTGAGGACCTTTAATGTGTCCAAAGGCTGTACAAAAACATAAAATGGAGTTGGTAATGACAGAAGTCTAAGAAGTAGTAACAGTTGTGATTTTAAATTCAGATGTAGTCAAGAGAGAAATTTACCTTTGTTTTTATCCAAAATTGTTCGATCTTGCTACAAGTCATATGTAGTTCAACAAGTTTACAAAACTGAAAAGATGATGGAAAGGATTTGTGAGAGTATCCATCCAATTCCAGATATCTTAATTCGTTTGGAAGAGATCCCAGGTCATAAGGAATGAGGTTACTTCTCAGTTTGAGCAGCCTTAATTTTCTCATCTTCAAGAATGCTTTTTCATTGAAGTGTATCACTTTCTCTTCTTTGGAATTCAAGACAATTCCCTCAACTTGCTCTGTACCCTGAATAGTAAAGAGTAAGAACAGTGTTTGTATAAACAAATATAAAATATCAGTCACTTGTTTACTTGGATAAATATATAACGGTAAAGTGATTTACCGTATCGTTCTCTAGGACATGTTGTATGTCATTAAAAAGCCATAGTCTGCTTCGTTTCCCTGGCTCTTCATATGCTTGCCGACGAACAATTTCTCGGCCCATTTGTTGAAGCAGATCATGCACAATGACAGTTTTTTTGGATATGGATACGAGTGATTTGTCAACAAGGACACTTAAGCCAATATCTGGAAAGAAACCACAGCCTTTCAGTATTCTTCTAATGAATTTTAGACTCTCCTGACTAAAGAAACAAGCAATATCGAGGAATATTTTCTGCTGCGTTTCGTCAAGGCCATCAAAACTTATCTCAAGCTTTTTTAGGATCTGTTCGTCGGGAATTTCTTTTAACTTACTCAATGCACTTCTCCATCCCTTTATAGTTCTTCCACATAAAAAACAACCAAGGACCTCAAGAGCTAATGGAAGACCGTTGGCATATTTTACGACTTCTTGGCACAGCTCCAACTGCTCTTCTGTGGGGTAACAGTTCTTAAAAGCTTTTGAGCTCAGAAGCTGGATTGCTTCTTCATCATTCAACATCTCAGCCGTATATATATCTTCAACTTCATGGCATTTCAATAAATGCTCATTTCTAGTTGTTATGATTATCCTACTTCCACTGCCAAACCATTCACTTGTTCCTGCTAATTTTTCTAATTCTTCCCGTTGATCTATATCATCAAGAACAACTAACACCCTTCTTGAGCCTAGTCTGTGCCTGATCTCGTCCATTCCTTTATAGCTATCCCTTATTCTCAAGTTCCTGTCCAACAAGGTTTCATGAAGAAGCATTTCCTGTAAATAAGCAAGTCCATGTTTTTCATTAGTTTCTCTTATATTTGGAAGAAAGCAGCTACATTCGAATTTGTAAGACAGTTTCTCGAAGGCAATTCTAGCAATAGTTGTCTTCCCAATTCCTCCCATTCCCCATATCCCAACAATGCGAACATCGTCCTTCCTCCCAACATCTAAGAATGAAGTTAGTTTCTCCAGACGTGAATCCACTCCAACAAAATCCTTGGCCAGGCTAGGGAATCTGCCACATGATTTTCCCAATTTGCTTAATATCTCTTCAACAATGTCTTGGATAAACTCTGTTTCATCCCTGAAAAGTTTTAAGTTACGAGAACACGTGAGTTCACATATTTAGGAGTAGGAGTATTACTGAAACCAGAACTAACTTCTCGTTCCAGCTATTATATGCCTCAATCAGAAACTCGTAGTCACAAAAATTTAAGCTGTGGTTCAAATACTCTAAATTGTAAGTGTGTTCCACTATTTTGGTTTCTTAAATATTATAAAGTAGAGATCAAGAAAGGAAGGAAGAAGATATCACTGACTATAAACTAATGGGTTATAGTAATATCAAAAAGCTTATGAAAGCTTGCTCTAAGGAATTGCATACCTCTCACACAAATCCCAGCCTGAAATATTGGCAATTCCGGCCATTGCAACCCTCCAGCTCTCCACTCGCTCGATGTTGTCTCTAAAAGTATGTTCATGCTCAGTGAAGGCATTTCGAATTCTCCCACTTTGGTTCTTAACCTCTGATGGTTTCACGTCATAAAAAACAGGCAGAACAGTTTGTGCCTGATCTTGTTTCACGCACCTGAAAATCGTCGCCAGTTCGTCCAAGCACCAAGGGGAATCAGCATAGTTTTGGGAAAAAACAATGACCGCACATCTCGAGTTCTTAATTCCTCCGATGAGGTATTCCGAAATGTTTTTGCCTCTCTCGAGCTCTCGATCATCCTTGAAAGTGACGATCCCTTTTTGACGTAAAGTAGTATACAAATGACTGACAAAGTTGTTGCGGGTATCTTTACCTCTGAAGCTAAGAAAGACATCATACTTCCATCGAGGACTAGAACAAGACGAAGAAACTGGAAAAGATGCATTCTTAGCCATGTAAATTAAAGCAAAGCAATTAGTATAGAAAGTAATATGTAGCTGTTCCTTCAAAGTTACTAACAACTTGTTAGATATACTCCCCACTGGGATTGTTTTTATACAAGCCTCTTGTTTTCTTTTCCTATGCAGGGCAGTTTCTGAGAAATAATGGTCTGGCAGTTGGAACCGAATCAAACGTTAGATTCGAAAAGTCTTTCAGCTAGATGGATCAGATTGCATTTTGTTTTGTTGACTGATAAAACTAACTGATTGAGCTCTAGTTGTTATGCGCCATGTGACGTTTCTTTTTGTCCTAGTTTTTCTACTAGGAAGCACCAAATACATTTCTCAAATGGCTAAGGATGATTGACCAGATCAAACATTTATTGCCCATTTTTAGTTATTGAAAGGTATTTGCCTGGGAAATTTCGCGCAGTTTTGTTTTGTTGAATGACTGATTGAGCTCCATATGACGTTTCTTTTTGTCCTAGTTTTTCTACTAGGAAGCAACAAATACATTTCTCAAATGGCCAAAGATGATTGACCAGATCAAACTTTTATTGCCCATTTTAGTTATTGGAAGGTTTTGCCTGGGAAATATCGCGACGTTTTGTTTTGTTGAATGACTGATTGAGCTCGATTCTGTACTGTGCATCATATGACATTTCTTTTTGTCCTAATTTTTCTACTAGGAAGCAACAAATACATTTCTAAAATGGCCAAGGATGATTGACCAGATCAAACTTTTATTGCCCATTCTAGTTATTGGAAGGTATTTGCCTGTGAAATTTCGTGCCGTTGTTAGACAAGAACTATAGAGTGAAGGTGGACAAGCTTTGCATAAGTTCTTATTTATTAGAAGGTATTTGCCTAGGAAATTTCGTGCCGTTGTTAGACAAGAACTATATAGTGAAGGTGGACAAGCTCTGCATAAGTTCTTAAAACAAGGGGGGAAGTCGAGAGTTCAGATCTCCTGTCTAATATTATGGTGTCTTATTGTGTCCAATAAATCTTAGTTATTTATTTATGTGGGTCTTACGTGGGTCCTGCATGAATCTCACAAAATAAATGACTGAGATTCTATGAGACGGAATAAGACAGGATAATATTAGACAAATGATCTTATCTCGAAAGTCGGATGAGTGTATTAACGGGGTAAATTTGTAAATATACGTTCAATAAGTTATCCATATTTAAATAAATGAAATTCTAAATTAAAAATCTCTTACTTACGATGGCTATACACAGAATTACAGACTCTTTTCGTTTTCAGTTTCCTGAATTGCTCGACACATAATAATCATTTTCTTTTTTTTATTACATTAGGCATCTTAGTTTAGTTGGACTAGAGGAGGTAAATCTGAAACTCCAAAATTCCTCAAGTTCCTATATATCCTGTATACTTCTGTGCTTTACATACTGATTATTCAGTTGATGATTGATCACTGACTCCCTCTTACTCAGCATCAGGTTCCTATCAACCTCTAAGTTTTCAAGTAACTCCAATTTTTACATTGTCACTATAAGCGAACCATCCGTAATTAATCTGATCAAAAAGTTTTGTCCAAAGAATTAGAGGATTATCAATAGAGAAAATTTTATATTTTTTCTCTGGTATGACTCGAACTCAAGACTTCTTTTAAAGGAGAGCTTTCAGTGAGGAGTTTTCACTCTTACTTATAATAATAATAATAATAATTTTCTGTCTCTACCATAAGCAGCGTAATAACATGAACAAAAAATGGACCGAGACAAGATATTTTAGTTGAAATGCATTAAACAGGACGGTGCTTCCGTGGGAAGACTTTTCTCCTCTGGCTGCAAGTTGAGGTAGACAACAGTGTTTTGATGTGACACAAGATAAATGCTTTTTGAAAATTTTCTGTTCTATGCCAAATTGGAGAGAGCATAGCTGACCCACATGGTTGATGTTGATGTTATGGAAAATCTACAGTATTATTAACTATCCTTTCCCGAAGCCTGGGAAATTCAGGAGCCCTCAAACGCCCAAATGCTGTCATAACAAAAAAACAAAATTATTATAAAAAAAATTAACTAAAGAAAAGAACAGCAAAACGTGGAATATCGAGGCTTCCGTACCTTCCAAAAATAAATGAATATTTGACTAATATAATATTATCATTACTTCTTAATTTTAGAATAATAATTTATCTTGAACATTATTGCATCACACGCAGTGACGGAGCCAAGGATGGAGATACGCGGGGCTCAAATAAAATATAAATTTCACAAAAAGTTTCATATCAAAACTAAATAAAAAACAAAGTTTTATTAAGAATATAAAATAGCTAAAATTACAATGATCCTCGTCTGCTTTTCATA
>JAJMLV010225549.1:0-13606 GCA_027123465.1 Erythroxylum coca
TTGAATGCCCTCGAGCCGGGCCATAAGGCGTTTCTTGCGATGGAAGATGTTGCCGAACTCCTTGGAATTCCAGTGGTGGAGTGTTTCCGCTAAACGCTGGGAAGCCCCGCTGAAGGAGTCCGAGGAGCTAAGATGCCAGTTATCAGCGACCACCTGGGTGAAGGAATCATGCGTGAGCCACGCCGATTGAAACCGGAAAGGACGGCGCGGAGGGTGGGAAGGGACAGGATCGAGGAATCGAATAAGGAGAGGTCTATGATCCGATTTGAGGAAAGGCAGGTGATGAACGCAGGTAGTCGGATGAGCAGAGAGCCAAGCAGGCGAGCCAAAAGCCCGATCTAAACGTTCTCGGAGGGGGCCCCGCTTCCACGTGAAGCGCGGACCGGAGAAGCCTAGATCCTGGAGATGGCACTGAAGCACACAGTCTCTAAACTGGGAACTTAAACTAGAACGAGTGCGCAAACCCCCGCGTCTATCGGCACTTTCCATCTTGGCGTTGAAATCCCCTCCCAGCAGCCATGGGACGGTGATGTGAGTAGCAAGAGTCGCCAGGGACTGCCAATTTCATAAAGAAGAAGTGGTGTATTCGGTAACAAGGGCTAGAATAGGGTTCTTTGGCGACTAGGATAACATATTTTAAGGTTAGAACAAAGCTTGTTTGGGTACAAGGATATACTTATTCTATTATTTGAATAAGGCCCGTTTGACTATTGGATTAAAGTAATTCAATCCTTGGCTTGGAATAGAACACTTTAAGACATATTTTCAAACAAAATTTAAAATTGTCTTAAAATTAAAATTCAATTCCAAAATTAAGGTAATTATTTTCTTAATATGTTTAAGGTTAATAATAATATTGATTTCTAATTAAATTTTAGAAAAATAGTTTCTAAAATTAAAGTTAATTATATTTCAATTAAATTGAAATTAATTAATTAGATTCCTTAAAATTAAGAAATTATTCTATTAAGTAATTAAGAAAGATGTTTCTTAATTAAACTTATTTATTAAATTTTAATTGAAATAAATTAAATTTATTATTTTTATTTAGAGAATTATTATTCTATTTAGTTAGAAACTATTTATTTATTATGAATAGTAAGTTTCTTGATTTATTAGAAAAGGTATTTTTCTTGATTAAATTTTGAAAAGTGTTTTCATTTATTAATTAAGAAAATGAGCTTTTAAAAATATTTTTGGAAATAGTTTTCTAATTAATTAAGAAACGAATCTCTAAATAAATAATATAAATGGCTTTTTAAATTAAATTTCATTAATGTCTTATAAACTTTGATGACAACATGCCAGATATGTGTCAACATTATGATAGCAACATGTCAAGAGGTTGCATGAAGTAGAGTTGAAAGGAGTAATACCTTGATAAAATTGTTCCACATAATTTAGCTTAGTAAAAGCATAAACATGGACATCAATTGAAGGCTTTGCTATAGTATGATGGTTTTCATAAGAAGAAAATAATTGTATGATTTTTTTGCCAATACATTAAATATATATAAACATTTGGGTATTTAATACTGAATTCAAATTCAACATTATTATAATGTTTAAGGCGTGATAAGAAATAAATTATTAAGTAAAAGTAGTTTATCCAAATTTATACAAATGGTTTGTATGTACTGGATTAAAGGAGACTTATACTTAACATAAGTGGTAAGAATGCAAAGTTGGATAATCAGGATCATCTTTAAGTCATGTTGGTTAAATTAATATAATGAGAATCATAAATTTCAATAATAGGATATATTTATCATTTTGATTATGAATCGTATAAAACCTATAAAACTTGTTGAGTTAAAATAACTAAATCAACATTTGGTGAAAGGATGATGATGGTATTGCATTGCTAAATCTTATACATGTGATGTGTTAGATGTGACAACAATTCATAAAATGATACTTGTATTTCATTATATTACTAATGACTTTATGTGATGTAGTCATATGTATTAAATAAAATATTAATTTAAATGTTTTAAAAGTTTAAATCATTTAAATGTAAGTAAAAATTAAGAACTGAGAACACTTTGATAAGATTGATATGGTGACATATAAAGGTTATCTATAGGGAATGAGATTCTCTAACATATACCTCCACAACTAAATTCCATAAAAGTATAAATTTATCTAAGGAGGAAAATAAAATATAAGATATTGTATGATGCGATATTTATTTTTTTCAATTGACATGCCTAGTACAATGGCTTATCTTTAATAGTTCCAATTAAGTCAATTAGCATGATTCCATATAAGATATGGAATAGTGAGACTTTGAAAGAGTCAAAGTTAAAGATTTTGAGATGTGATGCTTAGTTGAAACATATATTATTCAATAAGTTTAGAACTGAATTGAAGAATAAAAGGTTATGAGATATCTTAAAAGGTTGGATATAATCTTATAGATCCATTGAATAAATTGTTTATTTAATATATACTTATAGGATAATAGTTCTTTAGATAACTAGTGGGAGTAAAATTAAATTTGAAAAGTTCAAATCTCATGACAATGCATCCAATTAGAACTAATACCTTTATTGATACAATTAATGTATAATTGAAAGGCTACGAAATGTTGAAAAATTCATTTTCATGATGAATTTGAAGAGTTTGTTTGGGAAATGATTATAAATTTATCATATCTACAAGAAAGTTAGAGGAAATATATTTGTCCTCTTCAATGAGAGCATATAGATATATATTCCTCACAAAGAGAATAATAATTCGTATTCTCAATTGTTGAAAATATAATTGTCCAAGAACAAGTCATATTGGATGTAAAAAGGTAACAACTTAATTTTGGAAATTAAATCTACAGAGATAGATTGGAAGTTATTTACCTATTCTTCTTTAAATATGAAGATAATGGACTAAAGTTGTTTAGTATTTGAGATATTTGATACTTATAATGTATTAATACTAATTATTCTATATAAGAGTTGATATTTGACTTCAAAGTTATAAGGTTAACTTTATAAGTAATTGCTTGTTAAGACATATTTCAATTAGAACAATACTATTTTAAGATTATAAGGGTTTTGATATAGTAATAGTTGCCAATTAAGCCATAATACATTTATCCTTTAGTAGAAATGATTATTTAGATCAAAAGTTCTTTAATGAACTTGGTATAATTCGTTGCATTTTCTAGACAGTAATGTATTGTAGAACATTAGTCTTTAGACATGTAAAAAGAGCTAAGATCTCATCAAAGATCCAAGTATGTATTTAGACAATTTCTTTTAATTATAATGATAATTAAGATGAAGTTTGTAAGATTTAAACAAGTGCTCACTTTAGAGAATCTTGTAGAATTATCTGACTAAACCATTGTTTTTAGTCATGGATAGCTCAGTTGGTAGTCATTGGATATAGTATGAACTATATAAGGTAGTTGAGTAATCAATACATGATTCATTACCCTATGGTGATTAGGAAGAATGTTTCAGTGTGTAATGAAGGTGGAATGACACTTTAAAAATAGTTTTCAAATGTCATTAATTTAATCAATTACTAATGGTGGAGAACTAAAATGGTTAAAGTCAAATATAGTAGACATTAATTTCATACTCTATGGATAATCGAAATATCATATGATGAAAGGATTAAATTATACGAAATAATTATACACGAAAAGATTAGTCAAAATCACGTTGATATTTCTAAATATTTGAGTGGTCATGATGCGTTATTAGACAATAATCTTGATCTATGTGCATAAATTGTTTAATTAGAGAATTAAAGATGAATTGGAGGAGTTTAATTTATCTATCTTAAATATGATTTAGGGTTATATATCCATTGCTGAGATATTTGGGAACCTAATGAGTCACACACGAAGAATGAATTCAAAAGAGAAAAGGATTTTAATTAAATTGGACTTGATTGTAAAGTTTGAGAAACTTTATAATTAAATATGAGATATTTAATAAATAAGGATCAAAATGAAATAGTGGATCTTATTTATGCATAATTGGTATTTAATTATAATTATTTAAAATTCTAATTAAATTTAATTAAAATTAGAATTAGAATTAGAATTTAATTTTAATTTTAATTAAATTACTAAAATGTCCAAAACTTATTATAAATAAGTTTAAGCTATAAAGGAGCTAGCACTAGTTGCGTTGTAGAGTTCTCCCAATATGTTATGCATCTACCATTAAAGGATGGACACTTATATGGGTATAGTGGTTGAGATGAGCTGAATTCAAAAACTGTTCAAGGGAAATGACAAGAAATTATAAAGATTTGGAATAAGGTATGAATTACGATTCATAATTTATTATGATTTATGTTTTAATCTTTTTATAGAATTTAAGTGATTACAACTTTCAGGAAATCATATGAAACTTCATGTTAGATCGGATCACGCCCTAACTTCTAAACAAATTGGTCAATTTTTTATATGGTTTCTTCTTTCTATTATAGATTTTGTTAGAGTCTTCCCTGTTACTTTATGCTTCAACTTTGTGCTATTCAAGGAATGGTTGATCTTATTTACACATAGGTGTTCAATGACGTGAATAAACCAGTTTAGTTGGCATCTAACTGTGGGAGTTAATAAACTTTTTTTTGGAAGTTGGAAGCTAATAAAATGAACTATAACTTAGGAATTTTTAGAAAATTTATCATTGTTGTATAATTAACTCATTGAGATTTAACTATTTTCTTTACAAAATGATTGGAAATTTAACCTATCCAATTCATACTAAATGCAAAGCATCCCCATGTTCTTTCAACTTTAAAATGAAGCTTTTGCCTAAGCAATCAACATGACAAGTTTTTCCTAAAATATTGGTCCAAATACGAAGAACGAAAAGATATTTGGTATAAATTTAGAAATTCCAAATACTTCATCTAAATTCCAAACTCTTACCCATTGTTTCTATTGTACAAATTTGACCTAACTAGTTCTTATCAATATTTTACTTCCATTTGGCCACAATCTTATTGTTTAGTTACTACCACACTATGTTCAAAGTCTCATACCAAATTTCTAAATTATACTCAAAATTTTTTAAAATATGATAAATTAAAACTTTAAGAAGAAAGGAAAATAAAAATATAAGATAAGAAACTATAAGAAGTTATAAACTAAGGTTATATTTAGGGGGTCTTCTAATTAGAAAGTATTATTTGTCACTTATAATTAGATATAATTAAAACTCTAATTTGCCAAAGTTTAAATGTTTTTTAAATTTAATGAATTTATTAATACGGTAAAACTCAATACCATACAGGGTATATAGCAAAATATTACCATAAAACTATACTTAAGTTGAGCACCACCTCCAAGGCTTTTCTAATTGACTTATTCCCAAACTTTGTGCAAGGCTACTTCTTCTAAACTTACTAAACACTATTGTTATATATGTTTATTCTTTAACCTGTATGTTACTTTTCCTTTATAATCTTATTTTCTTCTTTGTCATTATTCCTCCTACTTTAAGGTCCTTTATAAATACTTCATGTAATCATATTCCTCTTGTTGCTAATGTGATCTTTGACAGTTGCTACCTAGCAAATGCTTTCCTCCAACATGCATGATGATTTTCACCTAGATTGGCCTGCTTCTGTGTCATTTTTCTTGCTTCCATTTACATAGAAGATGTTCTTTTATCCACTAGAGGGTCGCCCTATGTAAGTGTTCTCTTTTTCATTTATTTTATGTAGCACCTGTAATATCCAATTTTGAGGTTAGAATTTGTAATTCCTATATGCATTGAGTTTTCCTTGAAGTTCTTTTGGGTCGTTAGTGATTGTTGTAGTTTGCATTATGTTTTAGTGGGTAATTTAGTATGTTTTTAGTTGTTAATTGGATGATTTGTGCAAGTTTAGGTTTAGAATTGTGTTATTTTGATTATATGTTTATGTTTTTAATGTTATGTAATTTAGAGCATATTATTGGGCTTTAATTTTGTGTGTTTGAGATATTTTGATGAGTTTGTTAGTGTTTAAGATCAGGTAACAAAGACTGGAGAAGATTTGGAGAAAGCTCAGAGGAGGAGCCAAGGCCACAATCGTGACAAAAGCAACCTAGCCAGGGTCACGATCATGACACCATTATCATAACCGTGACAGAAGTTAAATAGGACCAGATCACGATCGTGACTCATTGGCCACGATCATGATCGTGATATAGGCCAACTAGGTCACGATCGTGAATTATTGCCTATGATTGTGACAAGCACAATAACAAACACGAGGACTACTTTCAAATTCAACTTTTCGAGGGTTATTTCGAACATTTGGGCCAAGGTAAAACTTAGGTTTTATCCTAAATGGAAAAGACATATAAAGGCCAAAGAAAGAAACCCTAAGAGGAAGCCAACATTTTACATTCTTGGATCAAATAAGGAGCATCAAGGAGAGCATTAGGGATTTCCAGATTTTGAGTTTAAGTTCCAAATCAAGTTGTAGTTTCCATTATGTTTTAACGAGTAACTTAGTACTTTTTAGGTGTTAATTAGATTATTTGTACATGTTTAGGTTTATACTTATGTCATTTTGATTATGTATTTATGTTTTTGAATGGTATGTGGTTTAGAATTGTGTCATGTTATTGAGGTTTAATTTTGTGTGTTTGAGGTATTTTGATGAGATTGTTTGTGTTTGAGATTAGGTAAAGAAGATCAGAAAAGATTTGGAGAAAGCTCAGAGGAGGACTTAAGGCCACGATTATGACAAATCAGTCATGATCGTGACAAAAGCAACCCAACCAGGGTCACGATTACGACATAAGCCAAATAGGAGCAGGTCACGCTCGTGATTCATTGGCCATGATCGTGATAGGCACGATAATAGATGCAAGGATTGCTTCCGAACTCAACTTTTCAAGAGTTATTTCGAACATTTGAGCCTAGATAAAACCTTATTTTTACTTTAAATGGAAAAAGCATTTAAAAGCCAAAGAAAGAAACCCTAAGAGGGAGCCACCATTTTGCATTATTGGATCAAAGGAGGAGCATTGGAGATTTCCTGATTTTGAGTTCAAGTTCTTCTTTCCCTATTCTTGTTATTTTCATTAAACTTGATGTATGAACTGAATTTGATGATGTTCTTCACGTTTATTATGTTCTAAATTTCCAGATTAGGGTTTTTTCTTGAATTATTTTGTGACTTTGATTTTAATTAATTCAATACAATTTTTGTTTGTGTTAATGTTTCATTTTATACTTTGGAAATAAATCAAGAGAGTGAGTCAAAAGTAATTCGATTAATTTGCACAATGAGAGTTGGTAGATTAATATGTCACACGATTAACAAACCAACCATCATTCAAAGAGATATCTTGTGTGAGAACTTAATTATTCGATATATCACATCAAAAATAATTTAAATTGTAAGGGAAAGAGTTGTGAATTGAGAGATTGCAATTCTAGAATTTTCATATTCAATTAGGGTTAATTGATTAGGTCTTGAGAAAGAGTAGTCAATCCCTTAGAAGATTTAGAATTAACACATAATTGAGTCAATAAGGGTTAAAGGAACAAAATAACGATAGAATAAATCCTAAGTTTTATCCTTGATTTTTCTCACATATTTGTGGTAGCTCATTTGTTATTTGATTATTTACTTTATTTAACTTTTTAATTTTCTATTATTATTTTATTTTAATCATCTTTTATCTCGTTAGACAAAGTTAAGTTCAATTAGTTTTAACTATTTCCTTGTGAGATCGACACCTTTGATACTACAAGTTACCATACGTGTATTTGCGGATATTGAGGTTTTACACTAGATAAAACTTGCTTAATAGTTAGCCTCCTCCTTTCTTTAGTTTAGTTACCAGTATTCTATAGTTCCCTTGCTACAACTTCTAGTAACACTCTTTATCATCAGTTGCAATCGAATAAATTTTATGATATTTATTTGTGATCCCTTTTTCATACTTACCATACCCTAGAAGCTTTCTTATATTCCTCTCCTTTCACAACCTGTACATGTACGATCCTAAACTGATGATGCATAATGGGATATTTCCTTTAGGTATTCTCTTATTACCTTATTCTTGCTTAAAAATTTACTCTTATATATCATTAAGGAAATACACCCTTAAAATAATTTACAATTTGTTAAATTGTTATGATTATTTTGTTGAAAATATTTAAATTTGAAGTTTTAAAATTTGCAAGAAGTTATCACTTTCTAATGTTAATTCCATGATCTAAAGGGACTCAAGGAAATGTAAAAAGATAAGATAGAGTTTATGTTTGTAAGATATTGACTATTATCTTTGTTTGTATATAAGAAAGATAAAACAAAAAAAAAAATAGTAATGATATGAATTGGTCATGATATAAAAAAGAGAAAATAAAAAAAGAGAAAAAGCTTACGATTTTTCAATTCTTTATTTTTATTAGATGAATATTTAAAGTAGGCACATTCATGGCCTTATTAATCCAAAGAAATTAATTAGTCCAATTTTATCAATAATTGTTCTAATGCTACACTAAAATCTCTCATTATAACATATAAAAAATTAAATTAGAATAAACATCATACATTTTTTATATAAAAAATAGTGTTAGCTATAACATATTCTTATTATCCTCATTCTTTTTGTACTTCAAATGGTTATGTAATTCAAGAATTGTTGATAATTTTGAAGCTAGAAAAATGAAATTATAAGATTAGACAATACAGTTAGATCTTCATTAAATCAGAAAAGTGTTTAGGGATTAAAATTAAGTTCCTTATTCTTTTGAATGTCTAAATAAAGCCTAAGAAAATTTGTTCCTTTATCCTCCCCGTTCTGTAGAGAAGCAAACTCTCAAAGACATAAGTCAAACATTTATTATTTGGAATGTGATACATAACTAACTACAACTCCACTAACTTCAAAAATGGGTCGATCAGAATGTGATTTTTAAGGTGCGATTCAAAATTATGTTAACCTTGTTAGTGTGTTGTTGGGGTCACATCTGAAGTTTGGTTAAGATAACCTTGTTAGTGTGCTAGTGGGGTCACATCTGAAATTTGGTTAAGATATAATTTTCGCAAAACAATGTCATTTTAATGTAATTGACCAAAAATTACAAAGAAAAAATGACATATATTTGGATAATTATATTAAAACAACATTATTTTGATGAGAACATTCAAACTATTCAAATCAAAATTCAAGCTGATCCTTCTAACTGGAGCTCGATTTGAAACATTGAGTGGTGCAAACAATTATCATTTATGGTGTCCTAATTCTAATGTTCGTAGAGATATACTTAGTAGAGTCGTAAATTTTAATGAAAATGCTTTGTTCTCTTTTGAAAAAGATGCTTGTATTTCGTCTTCTATCACAGGTGATTAAGAGGGTACCAAGGAAAGGTTGACTTTGAAATTGGTCCTAACTGACTTGATGGTGGCACTCTTTCAACTTCCACCTTTGAGTTTAGCAAAGCTCAAGTGGAAGAGACGATTTAAAAGAGTCTACTATAGTAACCTCAACCTTAACCTTCGATAGCAGGAAGTCATGCTTTTAGACAATAAAAAATGCTTACTAAGTTTTCTAATTATAACTGTGATTTAGATGTATACACCTTGATAGCTGCACAGGAGACTAATGATTACAATGAGCCTAAAATCTATTCTGATGCCATCTCTAGTGCAGTTTCTGATAAGTGGTTGCTATGATGCAAGAAGAGGTTGAGAGTCTTAAAAAAAAGAGAGAAATGTGATTTGGTTGAGCTTTTTAAGAATAAGTGTGCTATTAGTAGCAAGAGGATTTACAAGATCAAGGAAGGCATCCTCAGAGTTGAAATTAAGAGGTATAAGGCAAGATATGTGGTTTATTTTAATAAAATTTTCTCTCCTGTCATACATCTATTTGAATTCTTTTATCTTTGATTGTCTTGCATGATTTTAAGCTAGAGTAGTTGGATGTTAAAACTGCACTTCTCTAGTGTAATCTTAAAGAGGAGATCTATATTCAGTAGCCCGAGGGACTTGCAGTCCCTGGAAAAAAGCATCATTTTTGTTAGTTGAAGAAATCATTTTATAAATTAAAGCAATCATTTAGATAATGTTATTGACTCTTTGATGCTTTTATGACTGGGCAAGGCTATTTTATGAGCAATTATGACAATTGTGCTTACTTTCATCAAATTTATGATGGGTCTATTATTTATTTACGCCTATATGTTGGTGACATGTTAACTGTTGCAGTAAGCATTAATCATATGAACATGCTAAAGGCTTAGTTAGGTAGCGAATTTGATACGAAGGACTTAGGTCATATCATAAATGATTATTTGATTATATTTATATACCCATATTTAATGTGTTTTGCTTGTTATTTAAGAGTTTTATAGTATTTTGGTGCTTATTTTGTTTCAAGCATGTTTTTAGGTGATAATTGCTTTTATAAATCTAGAGGAGATGTATTTGGGTGAAAGCGTGACATGGAATAGAAGCATTAGAGCAATTTTGGAGATACACAGTTATGTATAGTGACCATGTAAGTCACTATAAATGTCTAGATCTTCAAAAACACAATTCCTGCTCATGCGAAGTTACATGCCCATGTATGTTGACATACACGACTGTATGTTGCCAGTGGAAGCTTTTGTGACTATGTAAAGTCCCAAATTAAGGTGTTCTTGGAGATACTTGGTCATCTACGTAACTCCTATGTATATCTCATAAATCCTAATTTGTTGCTATATAAGGATATTGTTCAAGGATATAGAGGAAGAAGTGATTGAATTTAGAAGAAGCAATCAGGAGTCATCAGAGACACTTGAAAAGGAAGAAGAAACACAAATAGGGGTAGCAAATTTTCAAACACAAGGAAAAGAAGAGAAAAATTCCATACTTCATTCTCAACTATTTTCTTATTTGCTTATTGTTGTTAAATATTTATGATGATTAGATTTGGATATTTAGTTAAATCTACGGATTTCTAAATTCTTCTTTTAGGAATTTCTCTTGAATTATTTGTAAAACTTATATTTTTGATTCAATGAATATGCTTGTGATGTTTATTGTTTTATAATCAATTTGGATCAAGAGATTGGATTGATTCACTTGTGTTGGGTTGCATTGCGAGAGCTAGTACTGCAATATACCTATAAACATTAAATTAATAGGCAATTAAAGAGAGATTAATTATCTATTAGTTTTCCATAGGAATGCTTCATATCCAATTGAGTTGCTAGGAGTAATTCTGAGAGATCTTGCAACTCAACTCTTATCTATTTCAATTGGAATTACTTGATTAAATCTTGAGAGTAGGTAACCATAACTATAGGATCTCTAGGATCAAGTGTGATTAAATCAAGAAAGTAAAGGGAAAACAAATAAAGATAGAAGTAATTCATAACTCTCATTAATAATCAATTAACCAATTTCACTGTTGCCTAGTAAGTAGTTGTACATATTTTATTTATTAGTTCTTTGTTTTTAGTTTAATTTTAATTAATCATCTTTTTTTCCTTAAATAAAGTTTAAAGCATTTTTGGGTGACCATATAATTCTCGTGGGGTCGATATCTTTTATACTATAAGCTACGATTTGTATACTTACAATATTGAATTTTTTCTATATAAAACTGCAAATAAGTTTTTTAAGCCATTTTTGAGGATTATTATAGCATCTACTGTAGTTTACATTGCTTTGATTTAAAGAGTTTATAATTTTCTTGTATGATTGTAGGTGCATAAACACAAGAATCGCAAGGAGCAACTAAGCAACTTATAAACCTCCTCTTCCAACCAAGGGAAGGCAATATATGTCATATTTAATTTCTTAATATTATGTTGAAATTTAGGGTCACCCATGTCAACTAAAAAGGTTTTTAATTTTTTTACAAATTATAATTAAACTTTTATAGTATTCATGGTTAAAATTTCGTGTTCAACCTACCAAAATTTGATCAGAATTAAGTTGCATAATTTGTGTTCGATCTGGTCCAATTTCAACAATTTAATCTATTGATTAAAATAATATTATTTTAATATAATTAATACTATTTTAATCTAAATTAACTTAAACCATCTTTAAAATCGAGTTCCACTAAATTGTAATTCCCTCAAAGTTAATCCATTGATTTTGTGGACCTGGCTGGTCTTTTTCATTCATATTGATGGACACGTAACTTTTCTACAAGGTATATACTGCTAGACAATTTTGTCCTTTCCCATAAAGTTAGACAACTATTAATTGTATTTTTGGTTTTTAAATAAATTATAAGTTAAGTTACGTAATTTGATTCAGAGAAAGATAATAAAGTGGCCTAATAAATGATCTAAATTAGTGGGTCGAAGTTCGAGTGAAAAATAAATCCCAATTAGTGTGGACCGGACCTATATCGACCATGTGATGGGGAAGCCTAATATGGAAGCTATATAAAGGTTAAGATCTTCTACAGTTGCTCATATTAATCATAAGCATAAGGAATCTCTAACCCGTCAAGAGAGTTTACGTATTAAAAAAACTGTAGAAAGACCTAACCCACCAAAAGTCCTAGGAGGTTCGTGATCGTTTGGAGCTTGGAATCGGCATTGAAATTAAAGATGGAACCGAAATCAATTATTCTACGTTATCTTTATTTTTGATCCTTTCATGTAGATCCAAAGTACGTAATAAGGTCTATATTACGTATTATATCTGGTATCAGAGCGGTTATGTGATCGGATTGATGAAAACGAAGGTTTTTTAGTTTTTCATCTCTTATGGTTTTCTCCGTTTTTTAATCGTTTTTAGTTTTTTACTTATATAATTACGTAAAAGTAGAATACATAAGGTTAGCTATGAAAAAGGGGTCAAAAATGGGCCGAACGAAGAGAAAAGGGATCCCGAGATGCTAAAAATCTCCTCCAACGTCGGGAGACAACGAGACGTCAGGCGCGTGCACAGCATGTGCCCGAATGTGCTATAGTAGCACGGGCAGCCACGTAGTTGCATGCGCCAATCACAACACGACATGTCGCTCCACGAATCGTCAGACACGTGCCACTCACGTGCCCATTCGGGCCATCCTTGCAGCAGCGAGTGATGTAGGACGCATATCGACGCATGCAGTGCAAGCATCGTATAGTGCACGTGCGTTTGCACGTGGGCAGCACATGACGCGCACGCTCCAGACGCATATGGGCATGTCGGCGCGCCCGTAAGCCACGCGCAGACCTTATGGAACTTCTTGTTCCATTGCCTAGGTGCTTATTTTAGCCCATATAGGGAATTTTGAATTAGACAGACATGGTCTAGCTTATTCTTGTCATCAAATCTAACTGGTTGCTTCATGTATATTGTTTCCTCTAGCTTTCCATATAGGAAACCTGTTTTAACATCCATTTTATGAATTTCCTGGTCATATAGAGTAACAAGAACTAGACTAAGTCTAATGGTTTTGAACTTGATTACTGGAGAGAATATCTCCTTGTAGTCAATTCCTTCCTTTTGTCTAAACCCTTTAGCTACAAGCCTAGCCTTGTAAATCCTAGGTTCTACTTCTATCACTCCTTCTTTCAACTTAAACAACCATTTGTTCTCAATTAGTGACGCAGAACGGAAGTTATGAATGGAACAAGAACGTTTAGACTCCGTTCAGGAGTTTAATCAATGTCGTTTGATTGGACGAAAAGATGAACAA
>JAJMLV010225749.1:0-11840 GCA_027123465.1 Erythroxylum coca
AATTGGTATAAAGGTCCTCATGATCTATGGGGGTTCGCAGTTAATCATTCGCCAGCTCTAGGGTACATATGAAGTACGCAAACCAGAATGAATACCCTACCACGCCATGGCTATGGAGCTCATAAAAGAGTTCAAGCTTCTGCCACGAAAAAGAACGACAAGGCAGACGCATTCGCCAAGTTAGTAGCCGCTCTAGCAGCCCCCCTGGTGGCAGAACATAAGTCATTATACATGACAGGGTCCTGCCTGAAAGAACTTATCCAGGATTGCAATGCTGTCACCATAGTGGAAAGGGCTCCCTGCATGGAAGTATCTATTGAAGATTGGAGACATTTTCTTATTAACTACGTTAAGCACGGCAGATGGCCAGAAGAAAGCCACAAAATCACCCAGCTTCGAAGGCTGATTCTTCAGTGTGTATTTAAACGAAACTTTATACAGAAAGTCTTATGCTGTGGCTGAGATGTTTGTCTAGTGATGAAGCAAAGCAAGCCATGTACGAAGTACATTCAGGGGTGTGTGGTGCCCACGGTCTGGGCCAAAGATGCAAGTTAAGCTCAAACAGATGGGGGTACTACTGGCCTACAATGGTCAAGAATTGTATGGACTATGTTAAAGCAACATTTGTCAAATCCACGGAGACTCGATGCCAAACCCCTTGCGTCCTACCGTAGCATTCTGGCCTATCTTTCTGATGCGCTAGTACTAAACGCTCCGGCTGTAGAGTAATAGTAATCACTCATAACAGGCACTTTAAAAAGAGTGAGCAGGGAATAGGGACACGCTACGCCCCTCGTAAGGCCGAGAAAAGGCTCGCTACCGAGTTCTAGTTACCACGGAGTGGTAACATACTCTTTCGTAGATCGGGGAATATTAATATATCTTTTTAGGTAATTTAGTAGCTCGAAGCTGAACTGAACCATCGTGAATATAACTAGCGCTTAAGGAAAAGGCCTAGAAGCAGGCAAGTTGATTCCCATCTCTGAAGGTCAGTTGGCAAATTCCCATTCTCGTGGTTACGAAAGTAGGCTATTCATTCGCATCTCTCAAGAAAACAAAACGGTTTAGTCTTAGTCAACCGAGTGAATGCGGAATATTGAACTGATTGATAGCTCTCTATGAACTCTTTCTACTCTACTTAAGCAATAAAGATGAAACTTATCCCCGAACGGGAAAGAGGGAAGGAAGGAACTGATTTAGCAATTATGCCACGTCTGTTGCAAGAATAGGCTCTTAGCCTGATGACTTTCCTGCTTTACTTGATTGCCATTGCCTTTATAACTGGGTTTACTGCTTTACGGATAAGGAATTACCGGTCGTTGGGAAGATCATAAGCTGGTCTAGGAGCCGAAAGAGCTCAACTGACTTAGTTGTAGAGGGCGACTGAAAAGGAGGCTCGACCCGCAGGGGGCAGATTTTATAGTCAACTTCCCTGTATTGCATAAGCTCCAAAGAATTTAATCCTCTTCATCATTGTTCTCAGGTGCTTTGAACCCTGCAAGAGAAAGCAGTGTGAGGTAGAAAATAGTGTAAGACTCTCCAGTTCCACTCACCGGAAGCAGTGACATAGTCTTTGACAGACAGATCAGGCATGTCAGGCAGCAAGGTATTGTTGGTAAGCTTCTCCAACACAGGAAGGTTGGGTATCCACCTGTCTCTCCAAAATTTGGCTGAATTCCCATTGTTAATGAGCCATAGCTTATTTTCAGCAGTGATATGCCAAACTGATTCAATTCCTTTCCAAAGGCATGATTATTCTTTTTTGTCCGGGTTCCAGTTGCCATGTTGGAAATACTTGCATTTCAAGACTTGAACCCAGAGAGAGTTGTGTTCTGTCATCAGCCCCCAAGCTAACTTCATCATAAAGGCAAGGTTCATGTGGTCAGTCTCTCTAATTCCCAGACCCCCTTTCTTTTTGGGCTTGCATATCTGATTCCAGCTAAGAAGGTCTGTCTTCCTTTTGACAGCTGTGTCCCCCCAAATTCAATTCCTGATGAGAGCATCCAGCTTCTTAGAAATTGACATGGGAAGGACAGCAGACTGCATGGAATAGACAGCAAGAGTGTTCAACACGGCCTTAGATAAGGTAATCCTGCCAGCTAGAGAGAGATTATTAGCTTTCCAACCATTTAACCTTCTCTGGGTCTTTTCAATTATGTATTGATAAGTCAGTTTAGTAGTTCCGCCATGTAATAATGGCACACCCAGATACTTCCCTAGATCCTTTGTGTGTTGAAAAGTAGATAGCCTCTCAAGTTCTTTGATTTCAGTAGTGGTGACATTAGGGGAAGTGTAGAATTGAGTCTTTTCTTTGCTAACCATGAGCCCTGAAACATCAGCAAATAAATCAAGGAAGTCAGTGATCACATTCATTTGTCTCATAGTAGCTTCAGCAAATAGAATGAAGTCATCTGCAAAAAGAGGTGTGAGATAGTCATCCCTGATCTTCTGAGTCTCACAGCCTTCCATTTTCCAGTCTGTAGTCAGTCTCTAATCCCATGGGCTAGTCTCCCTATGCACAGCACAAAGATGTAGGGGGGTAAGGGGCAACCCTGTCTAATCCCTCTAGTAGGAGTCAAACTCTCAGTCTTTTCCCCATTCCATAGCACCTGCCTTAGTTTTAATGCATGACATAATTAAGTTGACAAGATTGTTAGGAACCTTAGCTTTGAGTAGACTTTCTTCAATGAAATCCCATCTAAGGCTGTCAAAAGCCTTCTCAAGATCAACTTTGATTGCCATGAATCCTCTCTTTCCTTTCTTTGCTCTCATAGAGTGTATACTTTCCAGTGCAATCACAATCTTATTGCTTATGTGTCTTCCTTTGACTGGTCTGTTCCTGCTCTGAAGAAAGATTGTATATTAAGTCTAAGGTGTTCAGGCATCACCATTTTTCGTCTATTGGAGATGACCTTAGTGATGAATTTGTAAATGACATTACAAAGGCCAATAGGTCTGAATTGCCTGATGGAATGAGGTTCATATTCCTTAGGGATAAGGGTCAACATGGGATGGTTAATATTAGCACACACTTCCTGATTTTGAAAACATTGTTGAATAAACTCACAAACTGAAGAGCGCCACTCTTTTTGAGAAAATAGGGCATGGAGACCATCCGGACCAGGTGCTTTATATGGGTGGAGGGAGAAGACTGCCTTCTGAATTTCTCTTGGGGTGACAGGTGTAGAGATGTGGTTGATCTGATCCTCACTCAGGGGGTGGTAAGAAGAGGTGCTTTCATAGCATTGATGAGGGCCAAATCTCACACAATACAAATCCTGAAAGAACTGACAGGTATGCTTCTTTAGTATCTCTTGATCATAAGACCATTCTCCAGAGTTGACTTTGAGTTCTTTGACTTTCTTTTGCTTTTTCCTAATGAGCATGAAAAAAGTTGGTATTTTGATCCCCAAGATTGATCCAATCCTGTCTTGATTTCTGATACCACAGAATCTATTCCTGGTGGAGGATCTCCTCATACTCAGCTTGTAATTGGCTTTGCAATCTCACCTTGTGAGGATTTGACCTGATCTCTAGCTTCCTTTCAATACCACTCAACCTGGCAAGCAACCTTTTCCCCGCCATAAGAAAATCTTTCCAAAAGTATTGACATTCCAATCCTGCATCTGCTTAGTTAATCTTTCAATACTAGTAGCAATGTCCCCACTCTGTCTCCAATTCCTTTTAAGAAAATCATCAAACTCTGCATGAAGTAAGCAGGCGGCTTGAAATCTGAAAGGTCTGTCTTGCTTACTTCTAGCATCCTCTGTACTGACTTTAATTAGAATAGGCCTGTGATCAGAGCCAATTCTAGGCAACTGAATAAGATTAGTGGAGAACTTTTCCTGCCAAGGTAGGTTGCCCAATGCCCTATCTAGCCTCTCTTGCACATTACCTCTTTTCCAAGTGAATTGGGGACCTGTAGAACCAAGATCAATTAGACCATAATTTTCAATCCAATTAGAAAAAATAGCACACTTTCTAATAGAAGCTGGATTTCCTCCCTCTTTTTCAGTAGGAGAAGAAAGAGTATTGAAATTTCCAGCCGGGGAATTGATTAGGCCAGCAATAGAATGGACTTCCTCCCGTAAAGCCTTCCTCTTTAGTTCAATAGGAGAGACATAGATTGCTGTCAAGTACCACCAGTGCAAGTCTTTAGTCATTTTGAGGTGAAGGTATTGCTGATGATGTCTAACAGCCTCAATAGTGACCTTGGAGTCATCCCATAAAAGCCATATACCTCCAGAGAATCTCACAGCCTCCACTCTATGAGAGTTAGGGAAAGCAGTTTTCTTGATCACTTTAGTAGCTCTCTCGCCACTGATTCTAGGCTCAATTACAATCCAAATCTGCAAATCATATAATCTTTTAAAATCCTTGACTAAAAGAGGATTTGAACCCGCTAGGAAAGAATGGAACTTCAAAAACATGTACTCCGTCGAAGGCTCTTGGTACTTTGACCCTGATGCAAGCATATAGGAGTTCTCAGGTAATCGTTCTATAAGGAATGCTCTTTCGCCGCGCCCTACTCTAAAGAAAGTATAAAAGCGCCTTTCCTTGGTAAAGAGAGATTTATATACCTTGAGGAACTTATTCAACTCGAGTTCGCCACAGAACCCATCTCTGGAACCAAAGCCAAGTTCAACCTTAACCAAGCTCTACAAGCTTGTTTCATCCTTATGCCCTATCCTAACTATCTATATGCTATAAGGACATTAGCAAGAAGCGCTTAACTTTCCCAAGGCACAGATATTCAGAGTCACGTAGTGGGAGTGAGCCAGGAAGAAGGATGGAGAGGAAGCCTGGTGAAGAACTTATTGACTCTTGCTTAAGAAAAAGTGGAAGTGACTTTCTAACGCTCGTCAGGCAACGAGGGTAGACCAAAAGCATAAAATGGCCCCAGCCGCTCAAGATAGCCTTAATGGAAGAAGTAGGGCTAGTCTATTCTCGTTCACTCTGGGTTCAGCATCTCTTACGCATCATACTTCATTGGAAAGATTCTTAAACAATTAGTTAACCGTAGACCAGGCATCAGAAATCCCGTACCATGGACAATGATCAGTTCGTTACTGCAGAGTAAACAATTCCCGGTTGGTGATTCCGAGATCAATAAGTAGAGGGCTGACTTTCAAAGGGGTTTCAGCAACCCTAGAGCTAGTTCAACTTGAAGACTGTCTTTTTCTCTATACGGAATTCCTAGGAGTCCACAAAACAAGCCAGTACCAAATAACCTAGAATACGGAAGTTTTAGACCCACTCAAGCGAACTAGCAAAGAAGCAATATGTCCAGTCACCTGGTCTTTAGGATTCTTACGATACCAGGCGACACTAAGCAGAAATACAAAGTGGAGGTAATTCTTTATCCACTCTGCCGGGTCTGTCCTTTGAGACGACTATGCCCTACAGCTCTAAATAGGGCCTCTTCAACAAAGAGTGATAGCTCCAATGCTTGTAAACAGCTCTTGCTAAGACAAGGAACTGCTAATGTTGAGCAAGAGCAACCGATATATAAATATCCATCAATCTCAACAAGCGACAACTCAAGTGCTGCTTTTATGTTACGACTAGACTTCGTTGCTGCTCCGGCTTCTTATTCTTGCTTAGAGGGCCCGGTAGAAAATTAGATACAAGGACAGTAGGTAGTCAAGAGAAAAGAAGACACTGACCTCTTATCGGCTCTTCAAGCAAGCGCGATAGCTAATCCAGAAAGCCATAAAAGAAAAGCGGATATAAGGAAACGAACGCATAAGCACACGAGTACTTAGTAGACTTATTGGTTGGATGCTTCTTTACGGCTCGGCTCTATAGTAAGCTATGGATAGTTCGTGGAAGCCTCCCTATCGAGACCATTAAAGGGATAAATCATGAATAATTAATACGAACAGCGTCAGAATAAGAGCGAGCAGATTTTCACGAATAAACCCAGTTACCTGCGTTCTTCCTTTACCGAAGTTCCGTTCATGAGTGAAGCGCGTCAGCGTCTTCCTTTGGCTTAACCGATGGTGAGCTTTACGGGATTCAAAAACTTGATAGCCGGGTAGCCTACCTTCTTTGCTTAACCTAACAGGCCATCAGGTTCCTTTCTGCTTCCATTTTCGGGATATGATATGACACTTCATACTTCCCCGCTCCTTTGGCTTTGTCACGAGCTGGACTCGAACCAGCGTGTTCCAGATACTTTTTTTTTTCTGGATTTCAGCCTTCCTGATCGTAACTTTGATTACCGGGTTCCCCCTTCTCGTCTTTCTAAAATGGACTACTTCCCGGGTCTACTAGAAGTCTTTTTTTTATTAATTAAAGCCCTCTTTCCGGACTTCCCCTAGACCTCTGTCCGTCCTATGTCCCTTACTTAAACTCGAGATGAACTAGTCGTCTAGCTCGAGCGAGTCAAACAGTCTAGTCGATTCGATGAAGCAGTGAACAAGAGATCGGGTCTGGCGAATACCTTTCCTTTGCTTTGTTTGATTATCTAATTTCCTTGAACCAGGTTCTTATAGAGAGTAAGGGGTTTTGGAATTCCATTTTATTGGTCTCCTGAAACTAGCAGCCTTAATGGGAGAGTGTTCGTTCATATGGGTTGATACTCTCTGTTTCGGTGGTTACGGTAAGCAAGCAAGGTTTTACCAACCTGTAACTGGTCTGCAACACATGGTTGCAGGATAATATTAATATTCCACTCAGAGGCCAGTCTAACAACCTTCTGCTATAGGGGTCAAACTCCTTCTCCATTTCTCTTAAAAACTTCATCATCTCTTCTTCTCCTTCCTGACAGGGCTTGACATACTGCATCATATCCGAGGCTTCACCTCCTTTCTCCCATGCCCATCTGCCAATTTGTCTCAATCCGTTGACAACTTCCCATGCTTCAGCTTTCAGCTTCTCGCGATCTTCTTGTATACGTTTTTTTTGCATCCTCGAGACAATCAACTTCGTTTTGTAGTTCATTAAGCCTTTTGCTTTGTTGTTGTATCACTTGCTCAAACAAAATAAAATAGGCTCTGGTCGAGCGCTGTTGTTCTTGTAGCTCCATATTTTGCCATTGTAGCCTTTCGACTTCCCTTGACAACTCTACATTTTTGGTAGCATTGAACTTTGCTAAGCTCTTCAACTCTTGATTCTCCTGTTCAATTTAATCTCTTTCTGCTCTTTTCTTTGAGGCTACCCCTTTCATTTTTTCATATTTTAGCTTGAGGTTCGCATTCTCCTCTTCCAGTCTTTTTTCTTTTATTTATTTGCTGAGTGGATCGAGTCGGTCTTCCAATTATTTGAGAACCTCACTCTTTCCGTCGGGAGAGATGGGAACGGTGAACCTTAAGGTCTTCAGCATCAGTCACGAATCAAAGGGCAATCTTTCCTCCCTCTCCAACGTACTTTGGTCGCTTCTCCCTATGGTAATACACCAGAGTGAGTTCATTGAGACTTCCCATCGTATCGCCTATTCTGCTATCTGTATTCGGCTCATTGGGCACCGAATGGCAGTAAAGGATGCACTTCTAAGACCAAGTCTCATACATTCTTCTCTCTTCGCTTCGCCCCTTTCTTTACCCGCTCGCTTCGCCCTTAAAGTCAAAGTAAAGGAGCTTTGAGCGAAGGTGTGACGCTGAGGGTTGCTTACTTATTATTACATTACGTCGCGTCAAGTCAAAGGTTTTTGTTACGTAATGAAAGGGCACGTCAGGCACTGCTTTCAGCCAACGAGCTTAACTACTAGATGCTATTTCGACATCATACACAGTAAAGAAAGGACTCATGAATGACCTTACCCCTAGCCCTAGTACTCTGATTCAACCGCTTATGTTCTTCGCCAATGTTCTATTAGGGAGACCTGTTGCTGTTGTTGAACTAGTCTGGCCACTCTCACTTTTAGGATACGTTATTCCACAAAGTAACTAAGAAAAGGGTTTTCAATTATAATTCCTCAAAGCGTGAAGCTAAACCGTAAGGGACGAAGTGAGTCAACATGGTGGGAAAGGGGTGTAGTAGTCCTCTTTTCCAAAGAAAGTTGAATGAATGTAAGGTTTTTAGTTTTCAACTTCGCTTTTTTAGCTGGTTCTTTGCCGATAGCAACAATTGCTTTAGCGCCATTTTCTCGAAATGCGGAATTCGTATCTCTTTCTAATTGGAAATGCTCCTTGGTCAATCAACTAATGTATCTATCCCTTTTCTTTTATGCGTTAAGGAGATAAATGGCTGGAGAAGCAGCCTAAGATAATAGTGGCTTTAGCCGCACTCATGTCTCCCCAATCCAATAGTTGCTTTAGCGCGAGGTCAATTACATCGAACCTTCCCTTGGCTTTTCCCCACCAATTTCTTTAGCGCCAGCAGGAGCAGCAGATACGGGTTTAGCGGGAGCAGACTTTCTTGAACAGGAGCCGCATAAAGAGCATCGAAAACAGCGTTTTGAGGACCTAGATGATAAATTCTCCCCACGAACTCCCATCAGCATGCCCTAAAAGATCAAGATTTGACCGATGCGGCGCACAACTCTCTTGGGAAAGGGAATTCCTATTGGTTTACCCAGAATCTCTGAATGTTAGAATACACTCCTTACCGAGTCTCAAACCATCGGCTAATACTCCGTTAGGAGAAATATAGCTAGAACCGTTAAAAGTTTTAAAAAGGGGGTTCCCCGTGTAATACTTACAGCCCGCCAAACCTCTTTGAGTTGGGGTTCCAAACCTATGTTCTCCAATACTCCTATCGGAGTGTATTTCCCATCGGTTGTCTACCCAGAATCTCTTCTCTTACTTACGAGCCTGGAGCTAATCCAACCATTTACTCTATCTGAGCTGCTACGATCCCGTCAAGCTGTGCAGCTACGATTCCGCTCAGCAGTAGAAAGCGGTGCAGCTACGGCCTACGACCTACAAGCAAGTGAAAAGCATCGTTAGTAAGATGGCATGTCTTTCAACTCCAGTTTTGGAGAGAATAATTTCATTTCTACCCGGGGAAAGAAAGCATTAAGAAAGAGGTGCGTAGCGTTCTCAAGCACGGATTCAAATCGAGTTGGACCATTTTGGGGACGAGATTGAAAGTATGTAAACAACTCAATCCGGGAAAAGAAAAAAAAAAAAGGCCAATAGAATAGAAGAACCCCTAGTCTTTTCTCTTGCTTCTGACTCAGATAGAACTGGGAAGCCTTTTCGATGCGATCAAAACTAGTAGTTGGTAACGAACCAACCTTTAGACTAACGTTCTTAACTACTACTAAGACAGGAAAGAGTCTCTTTCTCTTTAGTTTAAGACAGGAATCCCCTTAATCTCCTTCTGTTTGCCATATCTTGAAAAGGAAATTGACCTTCTTCTTTTCTTTCTCACATGCCTCAACTAGAGAAATTCACTTATTTTACACAGTTCTTCTGGTAGTATGAGGCGCTTCAGCGCCGGAGTTTCCCTCTAGCTCAGACTCAGAAAGAAGAACTCACTCTTGACTCTAATTCCGTAGGTTGCTCTGCATTGATTGACTAAAGCAGGAAAAGCAGCCCTTCTGATTGAAAGAACCGAACCATGACGAATCTGTCTTTGCTCACTCCATGAGATAATCTACTTTGTCTGATTGACTTCCTCAGGAGATCCCTATGTTATGTATCTATCCTGTGCTTTCTTTCTCTCGGTATGGTTTACCACATGCCTGTGATCTTTCTCTTTCAACCTTGGTCTCGCTAGTAGTAGTATCCTTACCTTCTCCTCGGCAGGATGAGTCTTTCAACGCAACTAAAAGCTGTAGACTGACAGGCCCCTAAAGTTAAAAGTAGGTAGCCGCCAGTCTACCAGTTATACATGAGATCTGCCCGGTCATTTCCTTAGCAAGATAGTTGGATCCCTTACGGGAATCGAACCCGTGGTACGAGAGTCAAGTAATGGAAGTTGGGATTTGAAATGTAAGTCTGTGCACTAACTCCATTCCTCAGCAAAGCAATCCGGCCCTTCTTATCTTATAGGGCGGGCAAGGCTGTACGGTACCAATCCCATCGGTCGTAGTAAGCTTCAGTCCTTACTTACTATTTTATAGAAAGAAAGGGATTTTTTCCTCTAGAAATTCTCTTTTGAATGGATAGATATCTGCTTTAAAGTAAGGCACTAGTCTTAAGTCTCGGGCCCGGAATAAGCTGTTTTCAGGCCAAATGCCGCGCATAAAGAATAAAAACTTTCTACTTTTAGGCTAAGGGTCTTTTCTTCTGGTGATTTATCGAATGATTCTTCCTTTTTCTTTTCTTTGAGGCGAGGCAGTTCTCCCAGGGTAGGTGCTTTCTTCGCGAGTATGTCTGTTGATGGCGCTGTGTCCTATCTGTTCAAGGAAAGCTGTCCAACTCAATGTGTTACGCATCAGCGGCATTTGCTACATAATCCGTATCTGTTGTCAGAAAAGGATTTCGAACTCCAAATTCCATAAGTACAGGATCACAAGCTCTTTCTTACCGATTCTTCTATATGTTAGAGATCTACTTTACACTTGTAGTAGCTGCTCGTGTTAATCTCACTTTAAGTGAGAGGAATTGATTATAAAAGAAAGATTTTTAGGGCTTATTCGTCAAAGGGCGATTGCCTTCTTCTTGGAAATTTTGTAAGCCTTCGGGTCTTTTAAGTCTTCTACGCTTTTGAAATAATATAAGTAGGTTATGAGGTTGTAGGTCTATCTGCCCTATCGCTTATTCCAGAGGTTCCATTTCCTTGTCCCTTGAGTTCAGTTGCTCAGTCACTTGAGGCTATAAATTATCTTTCTTTTCTTGTCTTGTAAGGATTCGAAGTTGCGTGTGAGTCGGCGGCAATGGCTTTTGAGCCTGTGTACCTTCTCCCGTCAAAATAGATTCCTCCTTTCCCGCCTCAAGTCCTTATTCTTTCAGCCCCTAAACCTTCTTCTATGGAAGAGCTCTTGTCCTAGATCGAGGGACTCTTTTGTCTTCCCATTCCTCCCGACCCGGCTGTCTTCGTTGAGGTAGTGTCCTCGTCACCCGAAGAAAGTGCTGATTGTCTGCGCATTCCCTTTCTGTCCTTATAGGCCAACGCCTTATAATCTAATCCTATCAGTTCAGTCAGCGAATAACCCTCCTGCCAATAATCCTTGTAATCGGTTGACTACCTCCCGGCTCAAGTAATTCTTTTTTTTTGTTTGGTCTTTGACCGAGTGAAGTAATTTCCGTTTGTGTGGCACGAGAGATGTAAAAGTCAATATAGTATCGAGGATATGCGGATGCGGTTGTGGAAGCATTTTTCCTAGCGGCTAAGGAGCTATTGCCTTGAGACTGTGCTAACTCCCCCTAATGCATAAAACTTTTGTTTAACCTTTGAGTCATCGCCTACTCCTTCGAATCCTATCGGTCAGCGCCTAGTCTCTTTCGAAGTGCTCGAAGTCGGCTAAGGTTCAATGCTTTTTGGTTGCTGCTTTGTCCCTCGTCACCCTAAGAGAGGACTGAGTTTGCTTTCTTTCCTGCGCGAGTATTGTTGTAAGGTGGAATGCTTTCCCGCTTTCCAAGCTTTCGGGGAAATTGGCTTTGCCGAAAGAGAATGTTTTCACAAAATTTCAACAATTTTATAGCATGATATCCAATCGCGTTATTGCTTTCGATCTTACTAAAAGTATCCCTTTGTTTTCTTCTTCTCACTCGTTATCTTATCTTAGATAATGATTTTAGTTATTTAAGAAGAAAGAAGGACAAACTGAAAGATGCTAATTGCAAGCAGCAGCCCCTCTTATAACGTTCGTGAGCCATGGGTCTGGGTCACTTCACTCTCCGTAAGGAAAGGGAAGAAGAGTCTCTCAGAGCGTTCGCGCCCCATAGGACTAATGGGGCACGAGCGGGTTAAGAGAAGTTTCTCTTGGAGTTCATTAGTCAGTCAGA
>JAJMLV010225789.1:0-13503 GCA_027123465.1 Erythroxylum coca
GGTAAGATGATCCTATCTTATATGGTCATCTTGGTTGGTAGATATGTATAAGCTTGCTGTTGTGGTTTATGGTCATAAAGAACATTGCTTGATTTAGGTTAGCCCATTTAATTTAGGTAAGAGATTTCCAGCATGGGTAATCTTTAGATTTGTATATAACTTTTACTTTTTAATAAAATTTACTAATTTACCAAAAAAATCAAATATTGAGCACCAACAATTCAACAATGGGAAATCACACAAGAGAATTTACTAAATTATAAGAGAGGGATTTATCTTATCATCAATGCTAACCTAATCACTTTTGCATTATTGGGATGTCAGTTCTAGACTTTTGTAGGGTGGGTTATTCTCTCTCGAGTTATAATCACTAAGCCCTAATTAATAAAGCCTAATCAAGTTGAGTCACCGAAATTGTTATCTCTCGATTAACTATCGGTCCACAACCTTATCAATTCTTAATCTCTATAATAAACTGTCGAGTCTTACACAGGATCTCTCTCTATACATCAATTGATAAAATTAATTACATGGTTTATTGGATCGCTTGACTCTCATTAGCCTACCCAATCATTTTACATTCGATTCACCTTCTCATTTTATTACTGAAGTATGAAGCTATAGTAATCAATCACAACACCTAATCAAAATAACAAAAAAACAATTATATTAACATTGAATCAAGTTTAAATCCCTAGGAAAAGTTAGAACATCATCTTTGATTCAAAATCCATCATCATATAACTCATTTTAGTCTCATACATTAAATGAATGAAAATGAAAGATGGGAAAATGATTAAACTTGGGTCGGATAACCTGGGAAGGTAGTAGCATCGAAAAACCTGCTTCCTCTCTCCTCGTCTTCCTTTTCTCTCTCTTCATCTTCTCTCCTCTTGAAGCTTTTTTCAAAATAGCTGAATGGAGGCTCCCTTGTACTATCTTTTCTTTTCCTCTTTATAGCATTTTCTAATTAGGGCAACTCTAGGGCTTTTCCAGTGCTTCAAAGGTTCGAAATTTACTCAAAAAATGAAGTTCAGAAAGTCGAGGTGTGTTACTTGTCATGAAGGCCACAATCGTGGCACCTTATTTCCCTTTCTGTCATGATCATGGTAGAACATGCTACAATAGTGGCCCCTTGCTTCTGCTTATGTCACGACCATGGCTTATTAACCACAATTGTAGGCTTGGGTTTGACTCTGGGTCTTCTCTGAATCTCCTTCATTCTTCTATATTTTTTCCTAAAACACTAGCAAACATGTCACAACACCTAAAAAGCATAAAATTGAAGCTCAAGCACATGCTTTAACCCATAAAACACTCAAGACAGAAATATCTAACTAACTAACACAATTCTAATCTAAACACGCATTAATCGATTAAATTTAACCACTAAACACACCCTAAACTTCCCACAAAACATGATGCAATCTACGACTATCAACATCCCCACTCTTAAATGATTGCTTGTCCTCACACAAAAATAAAACAAGAAAAATTCATAATTCATCAAAAAACAAAACAAGCAAATGCAATAATGAGGTAATGACATTCAATTTCACGAAAATAATTTAACTACAAACACTATTTCTTAATTTGTTCTAACTTATTAGCTTGCAAAATCTGCGTCTATGTACCTTTATATTAACCAAGACCTTAATGCCAAAATTTGTTCATCCCTTTCACTTGTAGACACACATTGATAATCATTCAATCAATAAAAAATGTAACTATTCCTAAATAAGTTTTCACGAAATTCAAGCTGTTCACAAGATCAGTAGGTTTTATTTGACAAAACATTGTTCTTGTTAATTTTAATAGACATGAACCTAGTCTTTTATGTGAAGGCAATTATGATGAATGTTGATCTGGTTACTCAGCTAGGTTATATTTTTATTAAACAGCTTGGTTAGAATGTCATTATAGCCTTTTGACGAGAAGGCATACATTTGTGATACTTGTCGATCCAATTACTTTGCTACATCATAGCCTACCTTATTGCTTTAGCTAATCGTTCTCATGAAAATATACTAGTAATGCCACTTGTTCGATTGACCTAAAATTATAAATGAATATGAAAACTTCCCAAACTGCACAAACTAACACTGTATCCTAATTAACCTGTATAGTTAGCCAAAGTAACCTAGGTCACTAATTTCGCAAGCTAATAACTCTTCACAACCTAAAAGGCTATGTTTATAGCTAAATCAATTCTGTTAAATTCTAGCCATTAGCATATTCACACAAATAACATTATGCAACCTAAACTAACTAACATAAAAATATGGAAAATTCACATTCAAATTAAAAAAATACACACAACCCTCCCCTCACTTGGAGAACATTGTCCTCAATGTGAAAAGAGCAAACAAATAACACATAAGGTAGGAATACACATAAAATAAAACAAGACATAAAGAAAGAATTTAAAACAGAAAGGGTTGCATCACAAAACCATCATAGAGATGTAAGTGGTGATGGTGATGGAGGTGGTAGTTGAACACCTTGAGCCTTGAAGTATCTATGAATGCATCGGATGTCCCGGCTCTAGTGTTTTTGTTCTCTAATAATCTCCTTCATCCTCCTTGCATTTTCTTCTGCTTTCGAGTAAATCGAAAAAGATGCTTCATAATCCTATGCTTGGTTTCGTTGTTCGTGCCCCAACATTTAGACTTTTCGTTTCAATTGCACAAGTTTGATCGTCTACTTAATTCACGACCCCATTAGAAGTAAGAGATTTGTGAAAATTTTAAAGGGAGAGAGACTTAAGGTAGTTGTAGAGAGAAGTGAGAGGAAATGGGTTCTTGAGGTTAGAGAGAGAAAGTGAGAATGAAAAGTTAATGAAAAATGAGGTTAGAAGTAAATATGTTGGGTAAGAAAGGTAGGAGGGTAAAATTGGAAGAAAAATATACAAAATATGCACATACTCGTCTTGCCCCGGCGTAAGCCACGATCGTGGATTGCTAAATTTCTACACATTTTTTCTAAATTTTTGTCCAAGATCTTTCCTTTACTTCTTATTTGCGTCATTACCTCTTTGTACTTGCCTTCCGTAGCATCCCGTGTCAGAAATGATCCTCAGTTCTTCCAAGACATGTATTTAAAGTCGAAACACACAAATAACAAAATTCAAAAATACTTGACACCGAAGATGTAATAACAAGCAATAAAAATCATGGGTTGCATCCAATGTATTGCTTATTTTATCATCAGCGGCTTGATATACATTTTTCCTCATAGTGGTATAAAAGAGTGCTTCGACGGTGGTGAAGTCATAGATCTCATAAAGTGTAGGTGTACCATTGGATTGTGCATGCCACCACTCTTCTTCTTCTTATTCTTCCTTCACCTTGTCCTTTGAGATTTTTCCACTTCAGGTAAACCCTTCTGATCATCACTATTCCCTATTCCTATAATTTTTCTATTATCTTAATGATGGCCGTAAGTTGAAGATAACTTTTTTAATTCTTGGATACTGTAAAGGGCACTTACTCATCACCTACTCTCAAGGTCAATTCACTCTATCAACATTAATAATTGATGGAGTGGTGGCCTAAAATGGTTGTCTAAGGGTCATTGGTGTCTCTAAGTCCTCCTATATGTTTAAAATAAAGAAATATGTAGCGAAGGTAAACTTGTCAACCTTAACTAGAACATCTTTCATGACACCTCTTGGCTAATGAACTGAGTTATCTAAAGTTTTCACATGCATCTGAGTGGGTATTATCTCTCCTACCCATAATCTAATATAAAGCATACAACATCATATTTATGCTATCCCCCAAATTAGCAAATGCCTTGTCTATTTTAACACCTATAATAACGTAGGGGATGTAGAAATCTCCTGGATTCTCCTTTTTCTATGGGAGTGTCACTTTCAATTCATTTTCTACCCCTTCTCTGATTGATTCCATTAGGGTGAGATGTGTGTTCAATCAATTGCTCTGTCATTTGCATAACTTCATTCAGTTAAGTTTCTTTGTATTTCCTCATTGCTTTAATCAGATATGGAATCGAAGGTTGGTATTTTTTTAATCTTAGAAAGGTTGTACTTAGCTAATAGGGAGCTTTCCCTATTCTTTTGCCTTCCTGCTTCCCTTTTGTCCTTAACTAGATTTAGCTTTTGCTGCACTAGAATGGTATAGGGAATTTTACATTGATGCTCCTTGATTGGTTTCAATTCAGGTTCACCCTGTAGGAAGTTTTTGTCAGCCCTTTTCTCCAACGTCTTTAGTTTGGTTGAGCTTCTCCTTATTGGGCTTGTTGATCACCATGATTCGTTCCTTTTGATTTATCTCGGTATTACTTGGAAGGGTTCCCGTATTTGGGTTAATAGTGCTTTTGCCAGTTAGCCCACTTAGACTTCTAGGTTATGTATTGAGGAGGCATGATTCTTTATTACTTTCTCAAACTTGCCTTCAAGCATCTTATGAGCATCATCCATGCCTCAAATCATGTCTAAGATCTTATCTAATTTGGAGTCCATCATGTTTGACTTCTCTTGTTGGAAACCAAATGGTCTTTGAGGTCTGAACTAGCCTCGCACATTGTTCTACCAAGAGATGTTTGGGTGATTCTTCCACCTAGGATTGTATGTATTAGAGTAGGGGTTGTTTCCCCTCAACCATATTGCGCTCCCATATAATTCACTTATTCTGGTTCATGACCCTTCTTCAAGAAATAATCAATGGTATCATGGCCATTTGCCCACACAGCTCACATTTTAGTTGAACAACTTTCACAATAGCTGAGGAAGAAGCCTTCATATTGTTTAGCTACTGAGTTAGATTGTCGATCTTTGCATGCATCTTTTCCACTTGATCAGTATCTATATCTCCTTTCTACTTTTAAAAGGTTGTAGGTTGTATACTTTGCTTATTTTTGCATAAACAACTATTACTAGACATCTCCTCTAACAACTCCTTAGCTTCATCCACTACCTTCCTCATTAACGATCCTCTAGAGGCTACATCGTTAGTGCCTCTTGTGGGTGGATTCACTCCATTGTAAAATGTTTTACAAAAGGAATTCCTTTAGTAGATTATTATGCAGGCACCTCCTTTATAAATCCTTGTATCTATCCCACACTTCATAGATCGATTCCCTATCACTCTATTAGAAGTTTGTAATCTCCTTAATTATTTTGGTTATCTTGGTGGGGGAAAATATTTGTCTAAGAAGGCACATACCAATTGCTCCCATGTAGTGGTGTTAGAAGGGCTAAGAGAGTCATATGAAGCCTTTGCTCTATCCCGTAATGTGAGCAGGAAAAACCTTATCCGAATTGCATCTTCCGACATTTAATGATATCAAAAGGTATCACATATTTTAAGGAAGTTTATGATATGTTCATTTAGGTCCTAGTTTGTCAATCCATAAAATTACACATTCACTTGTAACATTTTTAAAACGGTTGGTTTGGTTTTAAAAGACGTAGCTTAAACTAGTGGTCTTGCCACACCTTGATTGGCCGCATTAAAGCCCAACATCAAGAAATCCATGAGGGTCCTTGGTTGAGCTCTTTGATGCAAGTTGTTGAGGAACCTCAACTTTTTCTTCTTGGCGTTTGGCTCTTCAAATGGCTCATTCCATATGGGCAATGTCAAGTGTTAAGTCTTCAATGATCTTACTTGTATTTTTAGTAGCTCTTATGTTCATAAAAGTGCACGAACACAAGAGTGGGAAAAATGATTTAAACTACAAGAATCAAACTAATCCTAAGCCTCCCCGACAACGATGCTAAAAACTTGTTGGAGTGGCAAGCTTTACTATTCATAGCCCTTAAAATAATTCAAGCGCACGATCGTGAATTGTAGTATATGAAAGGTCGATCCCATGAGGAGTTATAGACTAATCTAATCATAAGTTATCTAAGGCTAAAAATTAATAAATGAAAATAAAACAGTTTCATGGATGATTGTCAAGATATTAATTTTCAAAATTAACTTAGCAAAATCAAATATTGAGCATCAATAATTCAATATTGGGAAATCACACAAGAGAGTTTACTAAATTATGAGAGAGGGATTTCTCCTTTAATTAATGCTAACTTAATCACTTTTGTGTTATTGGGATGTTGGTTCTAGAATATCGTAAGGTGAATTACTCTCTCTCGATTTGTAATCACTACGCCCTATTTAATAAACCCTAATCAAGTCGGATCATGAAAATTGTTATCTCTCGATTAACTATCTGTCCATAACCTAATTAGTTATTAAGCTCTCTAATAAACTATTGGGTCTTACACGGGATCTTTTTTTGTACAATAACCGATAAGATTGATTATATGGTCTATTGGATCGCTTCACTCTCGTTGACCTAACCCAATTATTTTACATTCAATTTGCTCTCTCGATTTGTTACCAAAGTATGAAGCTACATTAATCAATCACAATACCCAATCAAAATATCACAAAAACGATTATATCGACATTGAATCAAGTTTAAATCCCTAAGAAAGGTTAGAACATCATCCTTGATTCAAACTCTTAAACTAATTAATTCGGTTAAGGTGAAAAATACAAACTCTTAAACTAAATCTCATGATTATGGAAACAATTTTATAGATAAAAAAATTGAAAAAAATTAAATATCAGTGAACAAGATGATGGGATTTTTATGACCTTGATCAAATTTCAGTATTATTCAAAGATAAGCGAGTTAGTTCATTGTGAGGCCCATCTTTCCTTTGCAAGCATAAGAGTCACAATTTGAAAGGATTATGGACTGTGTGCCTTGCCATTTAATATTGGTTGTTGTTACAAAGTTTTTTCTTCTATCACAAACTTATCCGCTAGTTGCACTAACTCCTTTGCATGACAATCTCACTTAGCTTTGTTAAAGTAAGATTCAACCACCGTCGACCAACCTACTTATTCTCAAATGCTTCACAACCCTCAAAGTGCTTCACTCTTACACCATTGCAATAAAACTACAAAAGAACTCAATATTTATTGCAACAATAAACATGAAAAAGATAAAACCAAAAGCCAACCTTTATACTTCCATCAAAGTATACAAAGGAATGCTCTGTCACATCTCAGTGTCTCCCACACTCAATTCTTGAGAAGAGAATGGCTTAAATGAGTTGTTTATAGGTGCCTTTAAATGACCAAGTTAGAACTCTACTAGTTAAGATCACATCTTATCCTATCTTATCCTTATCATATTACATCACACTAACCAATAAAATGACATCCCCATCTAATTAAAACTCTATCTAATAGGATTAAGCTACATCATGATAACAAGGTAAAAGAATACATCCATCTAGGAATGATCTATCCATAACCATGAAGATATCCTCTATCTTCAGATGATCCTTCCACGTCACCTTTATCTTTTAGAGCTGATGTTCATCCAATGTGATCATATCTGCCACATCACCCAAGACCAACTCATCTCTATCTGTTAATGATGAGTCATCCAAGTCAATAGCACATTGATCTGTCCAATGCTTTTCATGCTAACTCTATTAGCCATGGTCTGTCCATTTGAGCACACACTAAGTCCTTAGTCCATTAAGAACCCAACCTTAGCTAAGTCAGCTCATACAAGGTCTGAAACTCTCCCAAAACTCGCACCATGCTTGATCTACTTACTAAGTTACCTTGGAACTCTTGCATATTCTCGTCATGTGTGTGATCCAACTAACCTTTCACTCGATGTCTATCTCAAGCCTTCTTTTGGTCTCACTTCCAAATATTGCATCTCATCAAAGATTTCTATCAACGTGCACCAATGCATACCAACACTTGACATTAACCCTTTTCCTCTTTACCTCCTCGCAACCCTTTTCCTTGTTTCATTGTTCCACGTATCAAACATTGGTCAAGGTTTGCCAATGCCTGCACAATTCTACTATCTCGAACTTAGGGGTATAACAGTTGCCACCTCTAGGATCCTAAATTTGAATTCGGATTAATGTTTTCACCTAAATTTTGAATGGGTAAGAGAAAAGGCCCAATTCTTTAATTTAGGGAGGGCCAATTAAAATGCTATACTAATAGTTTCAAGTCTCATCTGCTAAAAGATTTATGACATAAACTTGGATGATGAAATTTAATGAGAATTTAGGGTTTTATTAATTTAATATTGATTTGGATTCTTTTATAATATTGAAACTTTTTAGAATATAATAAAAATGGTTTAAATTTTAATGGAAGCATTATAAGATAAAACTTATCTTTTGTCCTATTTTGATTATATAAACCTTGTATAACAAGAGGAAGACAAATTATGCAAATAAACTATTAAAAAATGGATTCACTTTATTTATGAGGTTTCCATATCTCTAAGTATATGGCATTCAGGATATCAATGGATACAATAATTCAGTGACAGAAGTGGAAAAAAAAAGAAACAAGGTGGTCTGATTGATGAGATGTGGAAGGATTATATTTGTTACCTTAAAACGATCAAACCCATCTAATTTAGAGGGGCAAAAAATGTAACAATATATTTGTGAAAAAAAACCTTTAAGCACTGAAAAACTAAATTCAAACTTGGGTTACCTTAGTACCTGTATGTTTCTATTTATTTTGTTAGTTTTTCATATTTATTTTTAAATTTAGTAAAAATGTTATTTGCTTGAGGTTTTGATTTCTATTTTTAGTTTGGTTCATCCAGTTTTTAAAATTTATGAAAACCAAAAAAAATTAGTTTTTGTTTTCTGTTTCGATTTTTTCTTAATCTGATTTATTATCAACAAAATATATATTATTTAATTCATTAAAAGTATAAATATTATATAATTTAATTTAATTTAATTTAATTTAATAATAATTATTAAATATAATTAAATTTAAAATATCTTCAAAATATATAATCCAATAAAATTTTTATCTAATAATTACAATATATTTAAAATAAATATTAATTTATAAATAAAGCTAATTTTAAAATTATTTATTTTAACAAAATATAATAAGTTTTATTAATAAATCAATATTATATAAGAGATTAAAATAATTTAAAATAATTTATCTTTAAATTTTATGTAATATATATTTATTACTAGTAATAAAAATATAACTATATTAACATTAGCAATCAAACAGATTGATGTTTTTTTGAAAAGAGAAACATAAACTAAAAACTACAAAAAAAATAGAAGTAGAAGCAAAGAACCTCTTAGCTAATCTAATATCCTAAGTTAAATATAACATGATAATGAATCAAACCAGTACAATGCCTCCTTCCTTAGGCTTGTGTGGAAATGAAACAAGGGAGATTTGGGTGGCTATATGCCATAGTATTCAATTAGGGAGGCCAAGAAGTATTAGACGTGAAACAATATTGAATATCAACTTCATCGATTTCTCCCTAATCCCCTTGCAACGATAGAGTGAAAGATCTTCATATCCCACAAACAGCAACAAGTAGCTCCTACCAAGTGTTTTACTTGAAAATTCTTCGTGAGTATGATAATTAATATCCATTTGTCATATATCTAAGATCTTTAAATTTTACAAGAAACTGAAATATGATTATTCATTATATATGTATGACATGACATTGATGTGCATTTTTTCTTCTTGTAGAAATTTTATGTTTCAATTATAACTACTACATTATAGAATATTATTGTTAAATTCAATACGGGTGAGAAATTAAATGGTGATAATTATGAAATCTGAAGCATGAAAATCCAGTATGTATTAGAAGAATAAGAGGCTTAAAAACTATTAAACATAACCATGGACATTCTTGAGAAAGACAATATGGCCTAACATATTGCTTATGAAAAATGGTGGAAGAAGAACTCATTGGCTCTCATTAAATTACTATGTATTATGGATAACAATATAATGCAGAAGTTTAAAAAATACGAACCTACTAAGGACGTATGGTTTGATTTAGCAACATATTCTAAAGGCACCTCGGTGACCAAAGTGAGATTACTCGCTATCAAATTTGATAAAATAAGAAGCAACTAGATCACACAATGTTAAAGCACTTAAGTCATATGTTAAACATGATAAGTGAGATGCTTTACGTTGATCATAAATTATCATATGAATAACAAGTTCAAGATATGATTTGTTCATTATCTCGTAGTTGCAGGCATATAAAGATGCATTTAACCCACAATGAAAGCATGAAGACAATGGAAGATGCTACAAGGCATCTTATATTAGAAGAAGAACATCTTGATCCTCAACTCCTAGGTACATATAATTGGTTCTAACTTATATAAAGTTATGAATAGGAAGCATAAATATTGTGGTGGACCTAAAAGGAAAAAGGGTAAGACAAATACCCACTATACTCACGACTCAAATAATGTAGTAAAAGAAAAAAATTGAAAAGGAAGTCTTTTTAAAAAGTAAAACATGAAAAGAGTCAAGTTCTTTAATTGTGACAATAAGGGTCATTTCGCTTTCAATTGTAGCGAGCCTAAAAATATACGATCTTGTTGTATAGAAATGTTTTTTTAAATCTCTCTTACTATGTTTTTCTAACTTAATCACATCCTTTGTGGATTACAGACTTAAGAGCAACCAATTATGTAGCGAAAGATAGGGATGCCTTCATAGAATTCTAAAAATTTACATATGGAACATGATGGTTTTATTAGGAGATAACCCAAGAGTTATTGTACAAGGAACTGGAACTTGTAAATTATGCATGCATGGTGGTTGATCTCTAAATCTATATAAAGTGTTGCTTTCTCCAAACATTCAACAACATCGCTTTTTTGTTTTGGTATTAGTTATTTTTGACTTTAATGTAAATTTTTATAATGGAGATATGGATTTATATCTTGGAACCATTATTATGGTCATAGATTTACATTAGATGATTTTACTATAATGGATGTTGTTTATTCAAATAATAAAATGAGTTATTCCTTGTTTGTATCATCTAGTAATAACAATGATGTAATTTTGCGTCACACTAGACTATGCATCAAGTAGATTTACCTATTTATGAACATTGTCTAACTAGTAAATGGATAGAAAGTTGTTTGGAAAAGGGACATTAGCTTCCTATCTATTGTAGCTAATTTATTCTGACATCTGGTGTCTAATTAATGTAACAGCACAGTATGGAGCTATATGTTTAATCACTTTTATAGATCATTATATTCGATATGGTCACGTCTATTTGATTTCTCACAAATCAATAGCATTAAACTATTTCATAAAGTATATAAATTTGATAGAGGATCAATTAGATAAAAAATAAAGGTATTAAGAACTGATTAAGGACAAGAATACTTATATTATAAGTTTAAGACATTATGTGATGAAAAAGTAATAAAAAGACAATTAACTATTCCTCAAACCCCATAAATAGAAAGATATAATAAAACAATACTAAAAATGGTTATATATATGATGGCATAAGAAAATTTTCCAATCATCTATTAGAGTGATCCGTAACTTATAACTACTTAAATATTTAATCAAGTGCCCATAAAATAACTTATAAACATTCTGTACAAATTACAAACAGGTAGAAATCCTAACATGGATAATCTAAGACCATTGGGGTATAATGCCTATGTTTATAATGTCTCTCATAAACATAGGAAACTAGGCTTAAAAGGGAAAAAAAGTATCTTTATTAGATACTCAAATCAATCAAAAGGATGTTTGTTCGTAGGAGAACTAGGTCATTATGGAGTAACTAAATTTGAGTCATGAGATGTCATGTTTTTAGAAAATGACTTTTTCAAAGTAAATTGAAATACGAAAGAAAACTTATTATATGGAACTCTTGATGATTCTATTATGATGAATCATGATGTGGGACTTTATCCAAGTGGGAGTAGTTTAAAACTTGAAGAAATACGCCAAGAATAACTAAGGGGTTGTTTGGTTCCACTTTCTTTTTTATTTTTGGTTTTTGGTTTTTGTTTTTGTTTTTCGTTTTTATTTAAAAAATAAAAACAAAAACTTGTTTGGTTGAGATTTGTAATATAGAAACTAAAAAAAAAAGCCTGTTTGGTTGACATTTGTAATAAAAATTAAAAATAAAACATGGTTGCAATGTATGGTATTGATAAATGATAGATAGGAAAACTAGTAACATAGAAACACATAAATGAAAAAACTAGAAATGAAGAAACCATAAACACAAAATGCATAAACGTAAAAACCAAAATAAAGCAAAATTACAGAATAAAAAAAATGGAAAGGCAAAAAAACAGATAAACAATAAATAGGAAAATAAAAAATGTAGAAATAAATACCCAGGAAAACCATCAATGCAAAAAATCAGATGACGATGGAAAACAAGAAATCAAGAAAACCAGCGGAGTACTCCCCATCAGCGGAGTATCCAATGGGCTTAAATTTCTACCACACACAGTTCTACTCAATGAAACAAACGAATGAGTAGAACCTGGATCAATCAAAGCAATCACATCATCAACAAATAATTTAACTGTACCAGTCACAACATCTGGGGCGGTCTCTGCGTCCTCCCGTGTCATTGCAAACACCCTAGCTGGTGCCTGCCCCCTTGGTCTCCCTGGAAGGCTCACCCTCTTAGCTGCATCAGAACTGCCCACTTCCGTTGTAGTCTTGTGTCCCACAGTTTCAGATCTCTTGGAAACTTGCATCTGACTTCTCTCCTGCCTGGCATACTAAGGACATTTTCTGGCCATGTGCCCCTTCTCTCCACATTTGAAACAAGCTTCGGTCAATCTATAACACTCTCTACCATGGAACATGCCACAATGATCACACTTAGGGACGGATGACTTGTCCCCTTCTCCCTTTCTGTTGCCTCCCACCGTAAAGGCTTGATGAGAATAAGTAGGAGTCCTCACCTGTCTAGACCTACTTGCCCCACTTCTCCTCTCCTCAGACTGGATATGGAAGCTCCTGGCATTCCTGTCTGGCATAGGAGTACTAGTACTACCTCCCCTCTTGAACTGCTCTCTCCCTTTTCTCTTTTTTTCACGGCACTCTTAATATTCTCTATGTTTTCAACCCTCAATGTTGCTTCGACCAACTGCTGAAAATCACAAAAATTCTGCACTACTACCTTCTCTCTGATGGCTAGATTTAAACCCGATTCAAACCTACGACACTTAGCTGCCTCAATCATCATCATCTCAGCTGCATACCGGGATAGCTGTGTAAACCGACGCTCATACTCGCTGACTGTCATCTCCCTCTGGGTGAGACTCAGAAACTCCCTTTGCTTTTGCTGAATGTACACCTCCGACAAGTACTTCTTCTTATAAGTAGCTAAGAAGCCCTCCCATGCCAACCCTACCGGTCTCATCTGGCTTCCTAGCACACTCTCCCACCAATGTAGAACATCTCCCTGTAGCAAGCTTGCAGCATACACAACCTTCTCATCATCCTCACACTCCATCTGATCTAGCACCCTCTTAGTCTTTCTCAACCAAGTCTCGACTTCTTCTGGATCCGTTGTCCCATAGAAGTCGACTGCCCCATACTTCCTCAACTTATCAAACTGTTTCCCCTTCTTAGCTGGGGCCGAAGCAGAAGGCTGTGGCATCTGACCCATAGCCTGGACAAATGC
>JAJMLV010225825.1:0-13490 GCA_027123465.1 Erythroxylum coca
GAAGTCCTCTTTGTAAGCATACTTAAATAACCTTAATCCGAGTTCTACATAAAAAGTTATGCCTCTTTCCACAAACCTATCCAATTACATCCTTATTTTCCATATTTCTAACGCTTTAGTCACCACATGTACTACCTTATGCTTAGTTTATCATTTCTAGTTCAATTTCTTATCATTTCATTTCCAATTTCATTTCACTTCTAACTATTACCTTAATTCATCTCATTTCAAGAACGTAACTGCATATCTTGGTTAACATAACTTTCACTTTCATTATACCCTTAATTCACCACTCATAATATTTACATAACAACTCATCACTCATGGTTTTTCATACTCTCAAAATAGAATACAAACACATGTATTCATACATCAATTTACTGCACCCAGTACTCAACTTCAAGTAAAGATTCAAAAATATTAAAGACAGAATTTGAATTCTATGTCTTCGTGAAAAATGTAGCCATATGTCTCTAATTTAATCCAAATAAAAATTATCTCATTTGAATATCTACAGAACAAGTTATAGCTAAATCACATATGCATAATCAATGGAAAATGTTTCTGCTAACATTTTTCTAGCACATTTTAAACACCATTCACTCAGTTAATCCAACATTATATTATTCCATAATCTATTACTCATCAAAACACCAAATCAAGACATTAATCTACCACATTACTAATTCACTTTTTAGCATGTACCCATCCTCATTTTATGAACATTTAACTCTTAACTATCATCCAAACATGTTTCATTTCAACCAATCAAGAAGAGTAATGCTTATACTCGTTTAGCTCCAATATCTTCAAATCACACTTAACCCCATCATCCCCATGCATCCCACAATCATTAAATTTCAAGGTGAAATGAGTTGGATCTTTTAGCAACAAGAAGAAGATAGTAAAGATAGTCAAGTGGCTAGTAATGAAAGAAAGCAAGGTTCCATTTGATGCTTGGAGAAGAGAGTGTCATGAGTAAAGAAGAGAGAAAATGAAGAAGATGAAGAAAAGAAGCAAGTGTTTCGTAAATGGACAAGTGAAAGACCATAAGATGGTCTTTAAGTTGGGTAAAATTCGTGAGTGGTGAGTGGCAAGTGTTGTGACACTTGTCAGTTGCCACTTGCCACTTGCCATTTTATTGTAGTCTCTAATTGGTTCTTTTAAAAAGCTAGTCCATTTGGCTCTAATTTTTAACCCAATTTTTTTCCAATTTTTAATGATACTTGTCATTAAATCCCAATATCATTTATAAGAATTTCCATTGTCATGTGACTCTTATTTCTACTACTGTTCATCAATTATTCTGTCACTTAGCATTTTTTAGTCCAAAAATACCCTTAAATTTTAGAAAATTTTCATATTTCACCAAAAATTCTAATTCACTACCTATATACTCCAACTCAACTTTTGAGAGACACATAATCTATATTTCACATTATAATCACATTAAAACAATCATTTATACCCGAAAAATATCAAATGAGTACATGATCAATTTATTACAATGTGTAATAAACAAATTTACATATGCGTATGCTAACATTATATATGAGCACGAAATACATTTTTCTAATTCCTCATTGCTATTTCTCAATTACTAAAATTCAGGGTTCTAACCTTTAATACGAGAACAGGATGTTACAGAGCATACGTATATCATTTTTCATAAATTTTTCTACACTCTTTTATACACGTTTTCAATTGTCTTTCTAACTCAAAAATCATTTCAACAACCTCTTATGAAATACAGATCATCAAATAGGCAAAAGCAAGACATGCGGCACATCCAAAATTCTCTTTTACGTTTCAGCAAAATACGCATCCTCATTTTATAAACATTTAACTGTTAACTAACGTGATGCATGTTTCATTCTATATATCATGAAGATCCATATGATACTTACTTGTTTACAAATCTAAACTCTTCAAAATCACAGAACCCTAACTTTCGATTATAACATGATCATCAACAGTTGAAGGTTGTAAGGTTAGGTATTTCAGTGACACTGAAGAAGATAACAAAAAGAGATAGCAAGTGAAAAATGAGAGCAAAGCTTATGTTGTGAGGGTGAGAAAATTCGTGGAAGGTAAAGAAGCCTACAGAAGATGAAGAAAGTCACAAAGAAGAAGAAAGCAAGAGCAAAACAATAAATTTTGTCTTTCTAGTATAACCCTGAAATCAGTACTAAGCTTGGCAAGTGACGTTTATCACTGTCACACGTCCAATTCCTATAAGTTTAAACTAGGTTCTCTTATTAAACTAGTATAATCAACTCTAATTTCTATTCCAATTATCTCCAAATTTTCATTAACATTTGTCAATAAATTCCAATGTCATTTTTAAAATTTTCCGCTATCATTTGACTCTTATTTTTACTACCATTTATTAATTGTTTTGACACATTGACTTTTTTTTAGTCCAAAAACATCCTTAATTTCAAAAAATTCTCAAACTTCATCGAAAATTCTAAATTAATAATTTAATTCACTAAATCAATTTTTAAGGTAAAAAGATTCACTATCCTTTTCATAATCACATTAAAATAATCATTTATACGCAGAAGATGTCAAATGAGTGCATGAACAAATCATTGTAATGTGTGCAATATTCGAGTTCATGTGTGTGTATGCTAACATTATGCATAAGCATGAAATGCACTTTTCTAATCTCTCATTGATATCTCATATATACCATATTTTAGGGTTCTAACTCTTAAATATGAAACCAAGATGCTACAGTTTATCTTAATAGTACCTTCCACCTTTGCTGCCAGTTGTTCTTTCTCAAGTCAATTGCATCCCTCAACATAAACCTCACTCTTGAAGACAGGTTCATGTTGTTTGACATCATTTTCATCCTTTCAAAATATGCATCCATATAATCCTTGGCCTTTGGGTGATCAATTATCTCTCCGATTCTGCTCATCAACGTGCACAAAGCCTCAACATCTTCCTCGTCAGGATTCTGATACTGACCCAATAACGTTTTGATGCATTCATGCATTATTATGTCGGTTAACATTTTCTTCTTATATAACTCACCTAGTAGTCTTATATTACCAAGCATCCGCCTTCTTGCCTTCACTCTCTTTTCTTCTCTTTCTTTTGCAATCTGTTTCACGTCACCTTCTTCATCAGCTTTATCAGCTTCTTTTTGTTCTCTCTCCCCTCGCTCAAACTCCTCTTGGCACTTATTTAAAAGTAACCTCTTGAAAGTTATTTTCTCATTATTTGCACTAAAGTCTGGTAACTCTCTAGCGAGATGATAGCAGAAATTAGCATACATTTCACAGGAAGTAGGCTCCATCAAAGCTTTGTCAAAGATCTGAGCAATGACACCACTAACTATACCTTCATTATCGATTTTTACAGCCTTCACTTGCTCAAAAAGTTTTCCATATTTCCGAGGGGTAAGCTTGTTCAAGATGGCTCTCAACTGTCTTTGCTTGGCCTCTTCTTCATCAGTGACTTTACCCACTTCATACTTTTTCTCCGCTTTGTGCATCATTTGTAATGGAGTATGAGGAGAGGGAATCAATCCCTTCTGCTGAGCATTACCACCACGCTGCCACCTGTCAGCATCTGGGCCATTTCTTTGCATCACTCCATGAAGACCCCTTGATTGCATTGGTCCGGTTAAAATTCCTCCCACATATGGCACAGGAGTCTGAGCTCGAGGATTCCTTGGAACACCAAAGTTGCCTCCTTGGCCAGGATGGAATCCTATATTAGCTCCATAAGCTATATCCGCACGCAAATCCCTCCCCATGCCATAAGGCCCAGGCATTCTATTCCTTCGGTCATCATCTAACATAACAGCCCCACGGCGGTCCATGCGAGCTCCACTATTTGACCTATCAAGGGCTCTTCCAAGAATTGGGCGCGAATCACATCTATCATGATGTGAAACTCTACCACTGATTAGCACCTCTGTTATATCAGATGTAACAAAACCTTCAGGAAGATCAACACATTGCTCTGCATATTTGAGGAGGAAATCCCTAGAATATTTTTTTGCAGTGTTTGTATTGTCATTTTGTTCATATTGCATCAATCTTCTATCATCAGAATCCAGAACATCTGGAGTTTCTAGTTTAGGTGTAGATATATCAACGGCATGCTCCCAATCATCTGGCTCAACTTTATTCTGAGAATCCTTCACATTAACTGCAGATTCCCCTTGAAGACTATCAGTAGGTACAGGGTCAGTTGAAGTGCTCTCCGCTACTTCTGAAGAAATTGTATTTTCTTTCTTTTCCTCAGGACCTTTATAGGCCATGTACAGATCAGAAGTTGTCCCAGCAGCGTCCGCCTTTCGGAGAATGTCTTTCAACTTCTTCTTCACGTTAGGAGTGGCACCCATTGATCTGGTTAGTTCAACATGCTTATCCTTGGAACCATTGACTGCATGAGAGGCCGTACCAACAACAGTGTTTTCCACACCTACCTGATCATGTCTTGAAGTTGACTCCAGAACATCTGGTTTTGGCTCAGGACCATCCTGTCGATCTGATCCACTGGATTTTTTAGCTAAAACTTCTTCATCACCCAGTACATCAGATTTGCATGAAGACACCTCAGAGGTCAATGTTTGATTGTCAAGAGACTTTCTGGCATGAATTGCATCCGAAATTGAAGATGTCACAATATTATCCACTCGTTGATCATTTTCCAAATGGCAACTCACAGGTTCACTCAATCCATCCTCTCCAGTTCCTGAAGCCAGAACCTCAATGCCAAAAGATGAAACAGATTCCTCCTGAGTTTGTTTGACAGGATCCACCGATCTCAACTTAATGTGAGTTGAACCATCACACATAACTTTATCATCAACTTTGTAGCCTTCAGAAGATCGATACTGATGCTGCTCTTCAATTAAAGAAGCTTCACATTTTGATTCTTCCTGTAGAGAAGAATTATCAAGCCTATCATTAAGAACAATATCTGGGCCACCAATACCTCCAAGGCCTGATGTTTCGGACATCAAGCGATCTTCTTTACCATCTAAATTGGGAATATAAGCATCGGAACCTTCATGACGTGAATCACTAACTCTGATAGGTCCGGTCGAAATTTCAACAGATGATGCAGTTGTCTTCCTTTCTACAGTTTCAAAGTCTCCAGTATCAGAAGAGATCCCATGATGACAATTGTGCAGGGGCTGGCTTGACATTGAGTTCAATTGTCCAACAATTTGTATCTGCCATATCCATGCCTAATAGGCTCAGCAAAAAATTGTATGATATCACGACAAACTAAAAAGTATCACAGAATTACTGTACCTCTGGCTGCAACCGGTTGTATACTTTCTTGCCTGTCTTCTTCTGATTATCCTTGATAGAATTTGACTGAGCCAAAGTTTCCTTTTTCCTGCCTTCTGCATTGCCTATAGCTGAGGAAAAACCTTCAGACTGCACAAGTGAAGCAGATAGTAGAGAATTAGAAATTGTGACATCCATGTCTCCCAGGGATTTAGTTGACAATAACAATTTGGTACCGGAGTTTCACTGCCAGGCTTTGGTGGTTGTAAATAGCTATCTGAAATAGCTTCTGGATCCCTCTGATGACAAGATGAAATAGCTTCTGGATCCCTTTGAGGACGAGATGCAGTAGCTTCTCCAGATGGTCGTGAAGACTGATGGGATGCATCCATTTCAACAGCAGATGAGTTATTTGGTACTGATGAATCCTCAACCTTCTCCCTAACAGAGCCTGTAGCAGGTTTGACAGTCACCTGTACAGTTCCTGATGAAGTAGAAGAAAACGAGTTTTGTACCTCACAAGCAAGCTGTGTGTTTGCTAATTCTGAGGCATCATGAGCCAGAGTCCCAGACTTGTTGCCTGACAGGGAATTAAGAGAAGGATTTATGAATGTTTGAGGTCCCTGGCTAACAGGATAGTTGAATCTTGGTGGCTGAGAATTAGATGGAATCTGATTACTGTGTAATGATAGAGAACTTGAAGGCGGAAAAAACATATTGTTGGAATTGTACGAATTAGGATAATAGCTGACTGGATGAGAATGTGCAAAGGACGGAATTGGCTGTGATTGAGGAAGTAAATTACTATGAGACCTCAAGCCTAATGATGCAGGATCTCCATAAGTATCTGCTCTCTTATCAAGCCTCAGTTCTTCATGGGTGTTTGGATCAGTAATCTTAACAGCCGGTGTTTTACGTGGACCAACAAATTTACCTCCCTGTTGTTGGGGGTATTGTGAGGTGATTCCAATCCCTATGTTACTTAACTGAGGGGGGATTTGAGGACCCATAGTTGTTGTGTAACCCAAGCTCTGCCCGTGATGGATGATTCCTTGAGGCTGCATTGGGTGGGGCTGGAGACCTTGAACAAACATTGTTTGCTGCCTTTGGGGAGCATTTCCAATAGGCAATGGAACGTGCATAGGCATTTGAAGTGATGGCGCTGAGATTCCCTGAGACTGAATCTGAGGATTTGAGCCAGTAAGCTGTACAGATACCTGTGGTTGGTGATATGGAATTTGCATGGAAGACATAGGAATAGAATGAAGGGGAGGCTTTTGAATCTGGCTCACAGGTGGTGCAGGAGAGATTTGCGTATCTTTCTTCACTTTGGGAACTGGAAGAGTCTCTCCAGTATTAGATCGGTCACCAGAACTTACATCTTTCTTTGGAGTTTGTGGTTTAGGAACAGGAATTGCCAACGGGGGAGCAGTTTTGTGTGTTTCATGGCGTAACTGCAAGTACAAATAAATGCTTTACAACATATGTCCTTCATGATTAAAAACTTTGAAGAATAAGCAACTAACAACATAAAGGACGCCAATGTTGTCAAGTTTCAAAACAACCGAACACAAACATCAAGAACCAAAGGAAGTTGGCAAATTTTTTGCAAGTTAGTAACAAGGAAAGTGAAAGGATGCATCACAAAGACAGTTCCGGTGAAGATGCAATTATGCAATAAAGGAAAATGGAGCTGCACTGCGAATCCATGTATTTGCCACCAACCCATGATGCAAATAAAGTCTTCATCTTAGTTAATATGAAGTATGATGAGAGAGTAACATGCACACCTGGTCACGTTTCTGCTCATCTAAATTTGGGGGAGCTGAACTTGTTCGGGCAGGAATCTACGATATTTTACTTTCAACTTAAAACACTGCATTATTACTGAAAAGTGAACAAAGGGGATCAAAGGGAGAAGAATACCTGCATCCCATTCATGAAACCAGGACTCAAGGACCCAAATTGGAAAGCAAATCCCTTAGACGCATCTCCAGCATCTACAACAGTAATGACAATACAATAAATACACCATTACCTTTTCTATGGTACAGCAAGAATAACTTTATTAACCAGTAAATGTTTTAGCCACCAGATTCAGAATACTGAATAGTATAGAGAGCAAGTTCAAGGTTTCCCACCTAACCAACAGCAATTCGTGCTTACCCTTTGGTGGTGTTTTGGGGGCTGCACCGTCAGAACTTGACGTGGCAGACTGCCCTGTGGGATTGGAACTCAGGGTGGTAGGCTGTGAAGTAGGAATCTTCGGAACAGCTTGGGCGATGCGCTGGCTGGCTGGCAATTCAGCTGGACTTGAAACACTACTTCCAACTGGAGCATCAGACACTCCTAAGACAAATTAGCAAAGAATCACAGACAGTTTATCATGAAATCCAGTAGGCATATCACAAAGGAAGGGCATCAAGATATATCATTTTTTCAACTAATCCAATAGGTCTAAGAAGAACTCCAGAATCGTAATCATACCATGTAATTGAGGCTGTACATGTGCCCCATTTTGCAAATTACGCGGTGCAGAAGGATTACTTGAATCCGAAAATTTGACCACTGGTGAATTCACCCTAGATTGCACTCCTTGACCATTGCTAGACTTCTTAGAACTATGATCAAAAAAATCAACAAGCCATCACTCCCTCAAATCGCAAAAAAAAACCTGGTACTTTTAAAGAAACCCTAACGACGATGAAAACACAACAAACGCTAACAAGATTGAAAAGTTACAATGGCATACCTCCGATTGGAAGAAAGAGAAGAAGACGGTGAAGGGGCGGGCCCGCCGCCACCGCCGCCCTTACCGTAAGTGCCTGAGGAGGTCCGCTGCTGATTAAAGCTTCCGGATCGTCCTGACTTTCTAGAATACGTCGTCTCTTTCTTGTCCGACCGAGATTGATTGAAGGACATAAATCACAAACCTTTTAATTCCCTTTTCTTCTCTTTTCTCTGCACCCAAAATAAAAAATTCCCATCAATCATTAACCCCAGCAAACACAACACAACAATCACCGATTAAGGCATTTGATTAATCCAAAATAGTTCAGAATCTGTACCTGTCAAGTTAGAGAGTGTAGATAGAGAAATTAGGGTTTTAATGGATGGTCATGACCAAATACAGAGATCGAAATATGAAGAAACGAAAGAGAGAGTGAGTGAAAGAGACGTAAGTTCTAAGAGTTAAGTTTTCAAGTTACAGAAAGATCTAGAGGTAAGTAACAAACTGACCATGGACATGTGGTGAAAAGATAGGTTTTTTAGGAGATCGAAATCGAACGAGTCGTGACTCGCGAGTGCTCTTCGCTTCTCTTGTTTCTTTTTTCTCTTTTTCTCTTTTTACCTTAACCTTCTCTTTATATAATTTATACACCTATTATTTGTTTTAAGTCCTTTTTTCAATAATTACGGTTTTATTTTCTCTCCTTTTAACGTTTCACTGTTCGTCGTGCCCTTCACACGCCGCTATAACGCGCCCCCTTCTCCACCGACCTCGGTGGTAGGTTTCGTGTCGTTCTCCACCTTATGCGGTTGAAGCTTACCTCGCGACGAAGTTAACCTCTCAATAGCTGGAGTTGCCACGTATTAAAAATGTACACGTGTAAAAGATTATTTTATTTTAATTTATTTATTAAATCTAATAATCTCGAATCAATTTATTAATTATGAATTAAATTCTATTTGAGATTCTAAATAATTTTTATAAATTATAATAGGATGAATTGTAGAATAGAATGAATATAGATTATTAAGACTTAACTTCATACTTCAATTTAAAGTTAATAGACCCAAATGTTTGAATTAAGTTTAAATTTAATTGGTTTAGTATGTTAATTTCATAATGAGCCAATGAGAAAAAGAATTCTTTAGAATAATTAGTACCTTAGTGAGATCTATTTTTAAATTTAGCATTAAATATACAAACGTGCCCATATTTTGATTTTTTGATTTTTTTTAAATTTTAATAAAAATATTTTTTGGAAATTTTATTTTGTCTTTATTGGCTTTAAAATTTGTAAAAATCACAAAAAAGTTTTTTTTAATTTAGATTTTTGTAATTTGATTTACTATTAACTATATATATTATTTAATTATTTAATTTATTAATTATTAATAATAATTTAATTAACTATTATATTTAATTAATTAAAATTATAAATAATTTATTAATTTTGCAATTTATAAATTAATTAATAATCATTAATAAATATAATTAAATTTAAAATTTTAAAATATATAAATTCTAAATAAAGATTTGATTTAATAATTAAAATTTATTCAAATAAATTTTAATTTTAAATAATTTATTTTATTAAAATAAAATAATTTGTATTAATGATTTATTAATTAAAATTATATTAAAATAAATTTATTTAATTAAAAAAGTTTTAACTAATATATAATTATTATCAACAATTACAAAAATACTCCATTAACCTCACTATTGAAGACAGTTTATGTAACACCCCACTCTCATAAAATACGTACTCGATATCCTGAGTGATATCCGAGTACGTACTCTACAACGGTGACATGCTAGAACAGTCAAACAATCAAAACTCGTAACAAAATTTTGAAACATCACACGTATATGTAGAAAATCAATAAACAAATTAGGCTCACTTTATTCATAAACATTTTCATTCACAAGTGTTATTACACTCATTGAGCATTCTCATTTACAAACATTTTCAATTTGGAAAGTCTATAAAATAGAATTATTCAAATACCCGAAGGACAATAATTGTGGAATGCACAATTGATACAAAAATAAAGAAATATAAATGCATACGCGAACTAATTCCGATCTCTATCTCTTAATTGAATGTAGTGGCTATACTTCAATTTGTCTAACTGGAAATCTTCTCTAAGCCTGAAACATATTGCAAATTTTGGGTTGAGTTTTGCGAACTCAGTGAGTGGACCATCCTTGATACCTCACTCAATCAATTCATATAATCACATAATTAGTTTATCAAATCAACATGTTGAGTCACAAACATTTCATATTCACTTAGATCATATATCACATTAAAAAAACAATCAAACTATTTAAATCATATATATCATACGTATATATAGTGCTTATAAAATTCAATTTCAATAATTACTTTGTTGTGACCGAGTGCTGAGACTCACTGTCAATAATTACTTTGTTGCGATCGAGTGCCTTTTTACTAGCCTATATCCCTTGTGGATACCGAGTTGTTATCAGATAATGTCTCATATCCCTTAGTGGATACTGGATACAATAGCAACTGAGCAAGAGGCTCTTATCACATTCTGAGCTTTAAGCTCTTTTCATTGGCAACTCTGGTCACAACTGTCTTTATCATTCAAGCATTCATGTAATGAAATGCATCACATTCACATTCACATTTATCTTCGGACTTTGGTCCGACATTCAACATATATGTTGAGTGATCACTTATTTCACCAAAATTCACATTCAATGAGTACTTCCAATATATATTTCATGAATCAAACGCCTCGGACATTTAATATCTGGAATCAACACAATTATGTTCACATAATAATTCAATGCAGAAATTTAAACAAAACAATTATTTAAAGTAAGACCATCTAAGTCAACTCACAGTACGCTGCATATTAGCATTAGCTTTCATGATCTGGAAACGTCTGGATGCGAACATTTTATCCTGCATATCAACATCATGCAATCCACACATTACACACACATTATTAATTTCATAATTACATAAACATTTAATTGTACATATATGTATATGTGTCATGTATAATGCATGCTCAATTTAACTATTCCGGGAATGTTTCCAATATTCTCGTCACATGATTATTCGTATATCAAAACTCACATACGTATAATTTGAACTTAGGTTTACACCTCAATAAAATCAATTGAATATAAGTTCATAACTCAACTGATAATTCCAGCTTTTTCTAAGAATAGATTTTCAGATCCATTTTGCATGATCATTAAGACAAGGAAAATGAAGTATTTAGGTATCACCTTCTTCTAAACAATTGTTTCTCTATGTCTTAAGTTTTTAATGACACTAATGTATTGATGCATTCATGCGTTATTCTCTCGGTTAACATTTTCTTTTTATATAACTCACCCATTAGTCTTATATTACAAAGCATCTACCTTCTTGCCTTCAGTCTCTTTTCTTCTCTTTCTTCTGTAGTCTGTTTGACTTCACCTTCTTCATCAGCTTTATTAGCTTCTTTTTGTTCTCTCTCCCTTTGCTCAAACTCCTCTTGGCACTTATTTAAAAATAAACGCTTGAAAGTTATCTTTTCATTATTTGCACTAAAGTCTGGTAACTCTCCAGCGAGATGATAGCAGAAATTAGCGCACATTTCACAAAAAGTAGGCCCTATCAAAGCTATGTCAAAGATCTATGCTACGACACCACTAAGTATACCTTCATTATCGATGTTTACAGCCATTACTTGCTTAAAAGTTTGTCAAAGTTCTGAGGGGTTAGCTTGCTTAAGATGCCTTGCAACTGTCTTTGCTTGGCCTCTGTTAGAAATAAACAGGATGAAACATAATCACAAAGATCATGTGAAACAAAATCATTTCATATGCATATAAAACAAAAATTACATACTTGAATTTTTGTTGTAGTTTCATCGATTAAAAAACTTTGCTTAAACGTTTCACTGTAGAGAATCTTTTTCTTCTTTTGTTGTTCTTCATGTAAAAGACCATCACCACAAGAAGAAACACACGCTTGTCTATTTTATATTGTTCATTCTTTGGTTCTTTTTCATTTAAACAAAACGTAACTCCCTTTGGTAGTTATGCGAATAACATTGACTTAAAAACACCCCATGGATGTATAATAAGTCATTATCTCTCACTCACACATGATGGGTTTTATTCTAATTTAAAAAACAAATTCTGCAGTACTCATACTTGTTCAATAACCGGTGTGACTAGCATACGACGAGAGCACAGTGTCATATATATGTTAGGATTATATGACATCTCGATTAACAAATTGATCATAGGACGTAAGTGTCCTTTAGTAAATATTGTATGCTATACCCTAGGTCATATCTCGCATTTGCATTTTTCTTTGATCTCATTTAGTTTCTTTAAGTCATGACTGTATTCAAGTTCTCTACTAAAAAGAAGATGGTCATCTATGAATACTTTTCATGCGAGTTAATAAGCAAAAATAAATGACCTTCCTCTGTTCTCAATTTTCTCTTAAATGAAATTTAATTTGCTTTCCTAGAATTATTCCATAAGATCATATCTTGCATGATCTTTTGGCAATAACCTAAAGTAACAAATCTTAAATTCAATTCTCAAGAATGAAACAAGAGTCATAAGGGTATATAATGAGGTTCTTCTCAACCTTAAGGGTCTCACACAATGTAATATGAGATCTTGCGACTTACATTAATCCCTTCTTGTGGTCAATTTTACACACATGATGTGAGTCATGTGCTACGATATTTACCCACTTCGTTTAACTTGAACATCTTGATTCAAGAAATACCGTACAAATGATAGTTCAAACATACTTAATGTTTAACTTGAGTTCACTTATCTACTCAAAAACTTATTTAAAACTCACATCTGACAACATAAGACAGATATAGTGATTAATAAATCACTTTGAACTAATTTCCTTGCGGCATTTATGGTTTAAATTTCTCGCTCTCAATTATACCTAGATAATAAACTTTAAACTTGCCTCATCTCTAGCGATCATAAACACTAGAGTCGATTTCCCGTGTGAGAGAGCCAATCTATAATCTGTCTCATATATTTATGATTCATACCAAGATATATTTATACACAAACACATATATTCATGAATCAAATGATACACAATGTATAATCTTCATCATACAGTATATCCAAACATATGACATTAGACTGAGTGAACATACATAGAGAAATGTTTATCAGTACATTTCAACATCTACATAGTCCTAGTGACTTTACATGCCCAATGTATACATCTCTAGAAATTGGCTTTGTCATTGGGTCTACTATCATATCTCGCGTAGATATATATCTCATGTTCACTTCTTCTCGTGCAACTATATCTTTCACATAATTATACTTAGTATCTATGTTCTTTATTTTACAATGAAATTTGGGGTCTTTAGTATAAGTGATTGCAGCTTGACTATCATAGTTGATGGTTACTAGATTAATTTCTTTTTTAGTGACTCCCAAATGCACTAAGAATCGATGAAGCCACACAG
>JAJMLV010225906.1:0-13460 GCA_027123465.1 Erythroxylum coca
AACCACAGCTTACTTGATCAATTATATCCTGACACATTTGTTATCCAGTAAACTTCTAAATGAATTATTATTTTTCTATCCACCATATTACACGCACTTATGAGTCTTTGGATCCCTTTACTATGCCCATGAGAATCGAACACCTCAAGATAAGTTTGACATACATTCTAGACATTGCATATTTGTTGGTTATCCTTGAGGACAAGAGGGAGCATCGTGTTTATGATTTTAGGCAAAAGAAAATTTTCAATTCCAGAGGTGTAATATTACAGAAAAATATTTCCCTTTTTTAATTTAAATTCACAGTCAAGTGAACAATTTAGTCATTTTATATCATTCCTTTACCTGTTACAAATGATCATTAAGTGAAATCACCCCTACATGACACTACTACACTAAATTTAATGTTGATTCAAGTGATAATCCTCTATAACGTGAATTTCTACCTAGCTCCTCTACTAATGAACTAGATTATGCCCCCCTTCTCAACAAAGAAAACACCTATAAAGAAATTGTGAGCCTCCAAAACATCTCAATGACTATATGTGTATGGGATGATTCCAATCGCTCGTCACACTCTAAGGTAGTCACTTCAACTACAAAACTCCTTATATCATTATCTTATTCAAAATTTTCATCATCTTATATTGCATTTTTAGCTGCCATCTCTAGTTAAGTTATGCCTAATGCTTACACACAGCTTGTTCAAGACCCATATTAGAGAGATGCCATTGGTAAAGAGATCAAAGCGTTAGATAAAAATAACACTTGGAGTATGGTACTTGTTGTGAAAAAAAGCTTATTAGATTAAAGTGGGTCTAAAAAATTAAATATCACGCAAATTCTATAATTAAACATTATAATGCGCAATTAGTTGCCACAGGATACTCGCGAGGTGAAGGCCTTGACTACATATGAAGGCCTTGACTACATAAAGACAAAACTTACCACTATTAGTTGCTTGCAATTGTTGTAATTAAAATGTGGGAAATTCATCAATTGAATGTAAATAATGCGTTCCTTCGTAATGGCTAAAATAAAAAAGTATAAATGTCTCCTCTGCTAGATTATTCAAAGTTGAGTGATTATTGAATCTGTCACCTTTGAAAGTCAATTTATGGGTTAATTAAAGGAAACATCTTAACAATAGTTTGCTAAGTTCTCCGCTAATTTGATCCATTTCGGATTCGTTTAACTAAAAGTAGATAATTCTCTCTTCATTTCACATTCAAGTGATTCTTTCGCTGCCGTATTTGTATATGTTGATGATGTAATCATTATAATCAATAATTCTTCTTACTATTAAGCCTTGAAATGCAATCTTGACACTTGCTTTCATATTAAGGATTTTGGCCCACTCAAATACTTTCTTGGAATAGAGGTTAATTGAACATATAATGTCATTTCTTTATAATAAAGGAAATATACTATTGAAATTCTTATAAAATTAGGCATGCTTCGTTGTAAACCATGTCATTTTCTAATGGAGTAACAACATCAATTTTCTAGGTAAAGTATTGTGAATAAAAGGTTTTTTTGTGTAAATTAAATAGTCTAAAATAATTCACTCTTTGTGAACATTAATCTTAAATTAATTAAAAACAGTTGATTTACTCGATAAAGCCATCGAACAAATGTCTAGTAAACGAACAAAAACTCAAAAGCTAAATAAAATTGTTAATTATGGAAAATCACTATTTTAAAAGTTAATAGAAAACCCTAACTATATTTCCCTAATTATACATTTTTAAAGCTTTTTAACAATTATTTTTTTTTTCAAAAAGTTATTATTAATACATATTAATAGAACTTATATGCCTAACCTAATCCATGCCAATTGAAAGCTAATATGTCTTCTAACTTTATACTTCAGGCTTATTTAAATTTGAACCAACTTTATCAAATTAATAATTAAAAAACATAGACCATTAATTATACTTGTAAATGGAGATGACAAAAAAAGTTGAACTATTATGTATATATATATAAGAGTTAAATACTCAAGTTTAGGTTTAGTTGTAGCTTTGACAAATATGTTTTCAATTTGATTATTAATAAAAGATTAAGTCAGATCGATTCAAAATCAACGAATTAAACTAAATTTAATTGAATTCAAACAAGTTTAAATTCAATACTTAGGCATAAGATAAGCCTGCGAATTTAGGTGTGAATTATATCTTTTTAATAAAAATTAGTTAGTCTTTACTTAATTGAGTTTGAACAAATTGACTTACAAATACATTTATTAAAATTTAAATGTGAAAACACTTTAAATATGAAAATTTTAAATGTTAAATCAAACTATATATTAAGATTATAATTAAGTTTTATGATAAATAATGATAAATTTTGATTACTATATAACTGCTTAGATTGATATCAAATTCAATTTGAATTTAGTCTGTTGATCATATATGGTAGAATTAATATATGGTTTATCTTTAAAAGAGACAGGGTGAAGGAGTTTACGTATCATATAGACTTGAGGTTGGGTATAAGAAAGTCGAATATTTCTCTAAATAAGATAAAAGATACGTGTTTTTCTCTACTGTAGTTTTACCCATTTCAAAATTTTATTATTATTTAGGTTTTATAATCCCTTATATTAGTTATTTGTTAGTTGATTCACAATAACCCACCCATAAACCCTTTTACCTAATGTTGATTTTCCCCGTGGAATTATCACGTTAACACGTGGGTATAAACTTACTGAAAACCTATCCTATACAAGTATAATCTTAACCTAATTTTGCTCTTCATAAATTATTGACTTGTGCTCTAAAACTTCATTCAAATCCTACCAATATCTAAAATAAACCAAATTGTTTGAGTCACCTGAAAACAAGATCTAAATGTTTGACTCAAATGTTAGTTGTAAGGATGATATCAATTAAAGATATTTTCAAATTAAGAACTACAATTTATTTGTTATGTCAATGAAATTTATAACCATTAGTCTTTTAGTGTGTATTTGATAAATAGCTGAATATATATAATAGTTCAAAATTACATATCTTAAATAAATTATTTAATGAATTAATGATTTAAAGTTAAGTTTAGATTCGATCAGTCTGCATTTACACACTTCAACATGTCTCATCTCTTAATCAACCATAATATTTTAAGATGTAATCCCTTTCATTGATAAATTTCAAATTTTCTTATCTTTTAACCAACTATCATCTTCAAAATTAAAGTGAATTGTAATCTCTTTTATTGGAAATCAACATTAATTTAGCAATCTCTTGTAGCCTCCTTTGTCGCAAATCAACCTATTGGACTAGGTTAAGAATTATATTGCTCTTGCCTTTTTATTTTATAAAAGAAAATAGCAGGCATCATTAGATTATCTTTAGTAACATATTTATGCTAACCCTAAGCTTTTTTGTTTAAGGCAAGAATTGGATAATTATATGCGTACAAGTCTAACACCTAATTGTGTTGGGGATTTTTTTGCGTGTTAAACATTAGAGTCATATTAAATATTCATTTGATTCTATCAACTTTAATATAACTAAATATAATAAGTTGTTGAGGTATACTACATACTACATTTATTTACACCTCTTGGATGATGATAATTCTGTTTTAAATTATTTTAACAAGATTTATCGTTTTGAAGGCTCTAATTATCTAATAAGGCTCATGTCATTTAACAGGCTTCTATTGTTTAACAGGCTCCTATTATTTTAAATTTTAATAGACTCCTATATTTATACAAATTGAAAATAACTTGGAAGATTTTTCAAGTCACACACAATTCACCTCCTCTTGCGTGTATTTGATTTATCATTTAGTATTAGAACGACGTTTCATATTTTTGTGTTTTACAACATATGATAGATCATGACAAATAATTTGACAAGTTTTGAAGGACAATCCGTCTCAAAGCCTTCTTACTTCAATGAAAACAACTACTTATATCAAAAAGAGAGAATGATTATATATCTCCAATTTGTAGATATTGAAGTCTTGCAAGCCGTCAGAGTTGGAGCTACACTTTCCACTACCATTAATGTAGAAGTATACACTGATGTTGATAGAATAAAAGCACAACTAAAAGCTAAAGTAAAACATCATATGATATATGCGTTATCTATAGAAGAATATGAAAAGATATCCTATTACTCTACAGCAAAAGAAATATGGGATAAACTACAAGTCACCTTTGAAGGAAGGAATGAGGCAAAGAAACATAAAAATAAGTCTTTCAGTATATCAATATGAAACTATTGGCATGAAACAAGGAGAAACCATAGATGAATTCTTCGGAAAGTTCAACAATATCATCACAGACTTAAAGAACTTAGGAAAGATATATCCCAATAATGATCTCGTAATGAAGATTCTAAAGTCACTACCAAAGGAATGGAGACCTAAGGTGATAGCTCTAGAAACTGCAAAGGATCTAGAAATTATTTCACTTGACTAGCTATGAAAAAACTTGATGATGCATGAAACCGAGCTTAGATGAGATAAAGGATCTTCCCACAGAAGAGATTGGTCAGATGAGGATTTTGAAAGCTTTAAAGAAGAAGAGCCTGGAGAAGTCAATAACATCTATCTTATGGCTAAATCAGGAGATGATGAGACATATTATTCTAACTCTGATATTGAAGTTGATGAATTGAAAAATGTATATCATGAATTGTTTGATCAGTACAAAAAGTTGAAAGTGAAGTATTTCAAAGAAGTTGAGAAGTCCAAAAGTAATGATGCATCTCTAAAGAGTAAGACTAAATCATTGGAATCTGTGAACATGAATTTGGCGACCAAGAATATTTCTCTTGAGGTCGATTATAAGCAAGAGGTTTCTGAAAAGGAAGTTCTGGAAGAAAGAGTAGATAAGTAGGAAAATACTTTGCATGAGAATGATTCTAATAAAGTACGACAATTAGAAAAAAAAAGGTTATTGCCCTAAAACTTGAGAAAGAGAAATGTGCTGGAAATATCTTATCTTTAGAAAAAGATCTAATAAATTTCGTTGATGGAAGGAATAACCTTGATGCATTGCTTAGTAATGATAAATGTGTTTTTCATAAGGATGGAATAAGTTACAACAAAAACAATAATATTAGGTCATACAAGAATTTTTTGTTAAATCCAACAGTAGTTATAGTCATAACAGCAGGAACCTGACAAATAGTAGAAATTACGGCAACTCTCATTCATCTATTTTATGCTTCTATTGTGGTAGATATGGTCAGATTAGTCATTCTTGTAACTTTTGTAGAATGAGGAAATTATCTCAAATGTATGTTTGGAGACCGAAAGGTCAAGCTACTAACCTGAAAAGACCCCAAAAAGTTTGGGTACCTTAAATGAGACAATACTTTCTGCAAATATGCTTCAAAATGGAGATAAGAGAAAATCAATGGATAGTTGATAATGGGTGTTAGAGACACATAAAAGACCACATTTCAACTACATTGAAAGAAAAGATGGAGTTTTGTAGAAAAATTCATATTGAAAGTGCATTTCTTCAATTCGGAGCAATCATGTAAAAGAATTTGAAAATAGAAAATTTGAAGATTTTTGTGACAAAAATGGTAAAGTGGTAAGAAACAAAACTATACTTGTAACTCAAGGTTATAATCAACAGGAAGGTTTTGAGAACGAAGATCATCCAGATTACATATTGAAATTATTTAAAGCCATGTATTGTCTAAAGTAGGCTCCTCAAGGATGGTATGAAAGGTTAAGTAATTTTCTACTTGATAATAACTTTGAAAGAGGAAAGATAGATAAAACCTTATTTATTAAGATAAAGGAGAATGATTTACTTATAGTACAAATATATGTTGATGACATAATATTTAGTGTTACTAATTCATCATTTTGTGAACAATTCTTAGCTTTAATGCAGGAGGAGAGTAGATATATTTTCTATAATGACAAAAAGGGAAAGTTAAGAGTTAATGATATATTTTTGCCTTACATGATTTTGAGCATGACATGTTATATATCTCTTCACAACTTTTTTGTTATTTTTTTCCTTATTCATTCTTTTCCCTCTACTTTTCGACAATGATAAAGGGGTACAATTAAGATGACGATATATTTTGTTCAAAGATGTATGATATACTTGCATAACTTTTACTTGCATGATTTGTGAGCATGATGAATCTGTGATATATGTTAGTAACTGAATCTGTGAAATTTTAATATATGATTTGTTAACGATAGTCTCCTTACTAAGAAAGGAAAGGCTCCGTCTAATTAGTAAGAACTTATAAAGTGTACAAGTATTTTTTCGAAACCCTTCATTATTTTTGTTTGTTATTATCAAAAAGGGGGAGATTATTAGCTCAAGGTTTATTATTAATGATTTTGATGATAACCATATCATATTTCAAAATTCACATTGGATTTATTTCTTTGTACAATTAACGGTCTAATTTTGAAAAGGAAATAAAATCATAGGAGAAATGATTCCTTTCTTGTAGGAACCTTCCTAATTAACTTACCTTATTTATTTCACAATATCTAAAAGAATCTTGTTATCATTGGACTTATTTCCTTTTATTGTTAACGGGTTAATTATTAAAAGAAAATACAATCTTAAGAAATACGCTTCATTTCTTGCAAGAACCTTCTTTATGAACTTACCTTATTAGAAATTGTTTATCCAAAAGGATCTTACTAATTATAAAGGTTGTATATTAGCTTTATGATTACTGGAAGATTTTTGGCAATGATGATATTGAAGTTATTTAGATTTAAATCCTTCTAGTTGACTAAGGATGCAACTGAAGCAACGACTAGTTGAAGGAAATGTCTACTTAAAAAAAAGTCACTGCTTCTGTGAAAATAGATCAGACTCTTGAATTACATCAATGGCATCAGTACCCTTGAAAGTCATATTCTTACCAAATCTCTTGTTCTTTAGAAAGTGAAAATTCTTCTTGAGAGAGATCATTGAAGCTCATATCGAGCAAATTACATTTTCATCTGTTGAGAGCTTGTAGAGGCTAGCGAGATACTATTAGTTTGTAAGGTTGGAGAACCTTAAAAAATATGTACTTGTGAGCTTGAAGAAACTCATCAAATTACTACTTGAGATATCAGTGAAACACTTAAGTTGGATATTTAGGGACTAGATGTAGGCTTAGGTTATAAGCCAAACCATTATAAATCAACTGCGTCATTCCTCTCTCTCTTTTTAACTTTTAAATTTTCACAATATATTGTTTATGTTTTCATTTTTATGAAAGGCTCATTTACTTTCATAATAGGATCCTTCTATTTTGCAACTTGCAAGATGTTCCTTTCAATTTTAACAGGCGCCTTCTGTTTTAAATTGTTTAACATGATTTATTGTTTAGCAGGCTTCAATCATCTAATAGGCTCATATTGTTTAACAGACTTCTATAATTTGATAGACTCCTATTGTTTTAAATTTTAACAGGCCCCTATCTTTATACGAATTGAAAGTAATTTGGAAAATTTTTCAAGTCACACACAATTCACCCCCTCTTGCGTGTATTTGCTTTATTAGAAAACCTTTGTTTGATCCTTCTTTTATATTTTATTATTATTATGGTGTCATAAACAATTAACTGGATCAATTATATAAGAAGAACTAGTATTTTGTAAGATGTTAAAGTTGTACTCGTAGAGACGGTGAAAAAAGTTGATAGTTCAAATTAAGAGACATATTATGTTAGTAACACAGTCATTTGTAAGTTTATTTACATATCTGTATGTTCTTTTAATTTGCCAATTCTGTTCAAGTTAAAGGGAATTGCTCAAACCAATCGTATTAGTTTATTGAGTGTAAATGTTAATTGGATGTATGGTAACAATTATATAAAATTCCCATAGATAAAAGTGGAAAAATTCCCGATGAATATGAGATAACAACCAGTAAAGCAATTGGGTATCATTCGTGATATACAAAAGTCAATTCTAAATATATTAAGAGTGCATAATATTAGGATGTATAAGATAGTGATCAATTTGTCTACATAAACACATATATTACATTTTAAGTAGTTTTGTACTTGATTTTTTCTCCCACTTATTTCAATATCTAGTCTTAATAATGACATTTTTCTTATCCCCATCGAACCTACAACATAAACAATTCTTAAACACACTACAAACCAACTAAGTACCATCAACATTTGCATTCAAATATCTTTGTTGCAATTTTGAAACTTAGCATTATTTTTTACAAGCTCATCAATAAAGTCAACACTTTTCTCAATTTGTTATTCTTAAAAAAATAAATAGTAAATTTCTCGTTGAAAATATTTGCATTTATTTAATTTTTTAGAAATATCATTTCACTTATCCAAAATTATATTTTTTTGTTTGTTTGATCAACGAGTTTAAACCTTACCCAAATTAAGTACATCCATATGATCTTTTGCTTAGGAATGCTTTGGGTTTATGAAGTTTGTAAGATATTTTGATTATGTAATGATAGTAATGCACCTATTTATAATTCTATTAACATTACACGGGATGACCCATAAGTTCTCCTTTCTCTTGTAAAACATCCATAACCTTTTAACTAATAGAGATTTATTCATGATACCAGCTTAGCTGATTCCAATTCCACCTTCGTACTTAGGAAGACAACGAGGGAACTCCATTTGATGCTAAAAGATTTAGTGTTATTGGTAAATCCTTTCTAAATGAAATCCTTTGTTAGCATGTCTATTCTCTTTAAAACTCTTTCAGGCATAGCTAATGAGAGAGCTAGTAGTTATTAAAGTTGTTGAGGACACTTACTGTAAGTTAGATCTTGCCTTTATAGGATAAGCTTTTGTTACCCCATGAGTTATCCTTTTTTATGTGGAACATATCACAGGCTTGCAATTATGAGAATTCATGTTTTTAGTAGAGATGGGAACTCTTAGATATCTGAAAGGAAATGGCTCTAACTTTAATCTCTTTATGGAAGGAAGTATTGTTCTTTGGGAGTCTAGGACACAAGAATAAGATGGAGTTTTTGTCTTAATTAAAGCTAATAGAAAATAGAGTTGACTTAACCTCTTCCATTGTGATCTCCTTGGTGAGGGTAACTACCTGATGAGGTGAAATAGAGCCTCTTAAGGAGTTACGTAGTTCTTCAATAAGTTCCTTTACCGTATTATTTCTACCTAGTAAATTAGTAAAGTAGGATTGTGTAATTTCTTTGAGATTCTCTTAATCTTTGACTATAACCTTATTGGAATCTTTCAAAGCTAGAATTCTAGCCTTGTTCCTTCTTGAATAGATAACATTGTGAAAAGAATCTCTAATGAATTGTATTAGTTACTCAACTTCCAGGCCTTTCTCTTCTTAAATCTTAGGTCATTTGCGTTACTTTTAAGGTCCTTTTGAACTGAGATGAGAGCCTCAAATACTTGATTTTTGTTATTCTATATAGGATCCCCATTATGCCTTAGTAACACTTTACATTCATCCTTAAGCACCTTTAGAAACCTCACACACTTTTGTGTAAGTGCAACTGCCTCCTATATTTAATACTTTATTCACTACTTGCTCAAATTGAGGATGCTTTAACAGTTTATTGAAAAATCTAAAAGGAACTTTTGTCTTATAATCTTGCTAAGTTAACTCAATTTCAATAACGGAATGATCTAACATTTAAAATTTTCCAAAGTGTGCAAAACTTTAAAGAAAATTATTCAACCATTGATCATTTACTAGACATCTGTCCAACTTTCCTTGCATAAATTTATCCTCATTATATTTATTGCTCCAAGTGTAAAAAGCGCCAGTGTATCTAAGGTCCAGTAGACCAAACTTAGAGGAGAGATTGAGCAATTCATAAAATCTGGCTTTAGAATGTGGGTAACTGTTATATGTTTTATATGGGGCAATTATGCACTTGAAATTATCCAAGGATATTAATGCTTGGAACTAGCATAAACAACTCACCCTATAGTTTAGACCTCTAAAATTCCCAATTCCCTTTATAGATCATAGCTGTAGCAATCCTCTTGTTTAAAACAAAACCTACCTGAGTCTCTTGGATTAGAACATCTTTCCTTTTTGTTCTAGGAGTTTCATTCTCTATGTAAGTTCCTTCTCCAATCTCATCATGACTTTCATTGGAGGAATTCCCTTCTATCTGTCCCTGGTTTTCTAGTTTCCTTTGTGAAGTAGCCTCCTTAGTATTTTACTAAAGAGAGGAATCACCCCTAAATTCCCCCATTGTTGTTTGTCTTCATATTGTCCTACCTTAGTGTAGGTTTCATCAACTATTGGTTTTGACCTCCATATTTTTACCATTCCTTTTTTAAGGGTTCTCATGGGTAGTTTACCCTTGTAGAGTCCTTAATTAGGTCTTCTGCACCATTAAGCTTTAAGATATGCATTGTATTATGAAGTTCCTTTTCCATTCTCATCTTAACACAAATTCTAGAAAATCCTATACCTTTTAGATTTGTTGTGTTATCATCCAAAGTTATGGGGCGCCCTAGAACATTATCCAGATAGCTCATCACTTCAAAAGGATTATATGAAAATCAACTCAAATAAGGATTGTTTGTAGCTCAGATTTGTCCAATGTAACTCCCAGTTGCCATTTTCTCAGTATTTGAGCCCTCCCTTGGATGTGTCATGGTCCCATTCCAATTTCTCGATCACAGTTTCCTCAATGAAGAATCTAAATATGAAGAGACCATTCTCTCACTAGACAGTTCGTTAGACTAAGTTTTTTCTAGATCGTGTTTGCCTATTAGTTCACCACTAGAAAAAGTAAATCTTTTACTTTGGAAAACCTCTCATTAGTGCCACATTCCATTTTTTTTCTTAGTTTAATATCTCAGGTGGATGGGCCACTAAATCCTCAGCAGAAGTGAAGGAAATATAATGTAGCTTTCCAAAGGAGTCTGGGCCCTGTTTAGCAAACAGCTGATTGCATTAGCTATTAGCTGATTCTATCAGCTGATTTGACCAGCGAATTGCATTAGCTATTTGTTACAGATGTTTGATAAAATTAGTTGTTTAATATTGGTTGTTTATGTGTAAAATGATTTTTGATGATATAATTTTAAAAAAATTATAAGGGTATGAATATTATATATCTTAATATTTTGTTGAATATTCTTAGTAAAGAATAATAAATTATTTAATGAATTAATAAATTAGAGTTAAATAAAAATTTTAATCTAATCAAAATTTAGTATATTTTTGTTTATGATTTATAATTGTTAGAAAAAAATGCGTGGAAAATTTTCAAATTGCTATAGTTTGCACTTGCAAATCGTAAAAAGGGTTCAAACTTCAACCCTCAGGTCCAGTTTTACGAAGAACAAAATATGACTCATTTTGAATCTTTATAAAGAACAAAATGAAGTAAAATAGGGCGTACTTTTAACCCTTATAAAGAACATTCATTAGTTTAACACGACAATAATTTAAACCTTTTATTAATTTCTATTATATTATTAATAAAATGAATTATCATTTAATATTAAAAAATTGTTTGCACCTTTTGATATAAATAATAAGATATAAATATTATAAAATTTTACAATTTTATTTATTGATGTAAAAATCATCCAAATTAATTTTTAGTTATAAATAAAAATAAGAATTTAATCAACCTATTTTTAAATATTATTACATAATAAACAAACATCTAATAAAAGAAATTGAGGGCAAAGACATTAAGTGAGTCACTCCCAGCGCAACAACAGAACCCCACTAGAAGCGTCTAACATGTGAGTACGGTTACAAGGGCATTATAGGAAACGTGAATCAGTTATTTTATAAACGCTGCTTACAAGCAGCTGATGTAAAATTAACTAGTTGACCAATCCAACCAGCTAATAATCAAATATTTTTAATAATTTTTTCATAAAATTAATAAGTTAAAATGGGTCAAACAAAAAAAAAAGGAAACTTGTCAACTATTTACGAAACAAGGCTTTAAAAATATTCGAAAGAAGAATGCTCGAACGTGTAGAGAGAAAAAAAATCTTAAGGAAGATGAAAATTAGTTCAAACTCCCTCGGCCTCGGGAAACTTAAATCCATGGAAATCGAAGGAAAGTCAACCTAAGAAAGAAGACAAGCCAGCATATAAGAAGACAATCTAAGAAAGAAAGTTTTGGGTGCTTTTTTTTAATAAGTCTTCTCCTTATTAAGCTAAGCTATCAATACAAGTGGGTTTCAGGATCAATAAAAAATTAAAGGAGCCAGCCAGCAAATAACGAGCATGATCACGTATTCTTAATATGATATCAGAACACAAAAAGGCTCTTCGCTTGCCTTTAAGACTCGCTGTCACTCCTCTTTTTCTGTCTCTCCACTTGGCGAATATGCTCGGCGACATGTATCTGCAGAAGTTCGTGGACGAGACCACGCTGTACAATGACATTGTACTGGGGCACTTGCTTCCGTCGCATTGGCGAGGCCCACTCCCACACTTCTTTCAGACATGGCTTCGTAACTACCTTGGCGCAACCCTCCTCTACTTCGTCTCCGGCTTTCTGTGGTGCTTCTACATATATTACTGGAAGCGAAATGTATATGTCCACACAGGTATGCTTCTGTCTGCGTTTTGTTTTTACTTCTGTTTCCTCGTTGTCTGTTCTTTATATGGCGTCGGCCTTGTTTGCGTTTGGTGTTTCATTTTTCATTTTTCTTCGATCCGATATAGTCTGATTTTACGTTTTCTTTCTTTTTTTTTTCCCTTCCTTGTTTATCTTTCAGTTTTCTAGAGTTTTGATTCCATGTTGGTTTTGTTTTATTTAGTTCAGATGTTAATTTGGCATCTGTTTTCCTTAAAGGATCGATGTCGTTCGAGTTAACTCCTTATATAAAGTAAGCTAAAAACAGAGTACACATTAGCTCATACAATAACAACCCTTACAAAAGCAAGGATATATACAACTGAAGATGAAAGTTGGAGATCAGAGCAAAATAGCTTTCCCTTGTCATTTGTAAGACTAGTGTTGCAGTTGTATCTGTGGCACTCCTTCTTTCTTCCAAATGCAGTAGACTAAGCAGTAAAGGCTAGCTTTTCAAGGATGCTTTCTGGTGTATTGCTTGCTTCAGGAGCTTTGAGTCATCCAACGTATAATGAGGGGAGTTTTAGACATAAGCTATCCAAATCCGTCTAGCAAGGAGCCACGGTTCTTCCGCAGTCAGAAATTCAGAAACATATCTTGCTATTTCTTTCTTTTAATTTATATTATCTTCGTTATATCTTTTTTTTTCCCCTGCATTTTCAACTTGGACTGGGTACCTTACCTAAGGAGTTCAAATGTGGAACATGGTTGGTTGACTTTTATTTATGGGTTTTCGTTTTTATTTTTGATTTTAAATTTAGTAAAAAAAATTATTTAAGTTTTTAGTTTCTATTTTTTTGTTTTAGTTTCTTTCTATTTTCAAAAATTATGAAAACATAAAATATAATTTTTTTTTTGTTTCTTCTAATTTTCAAAAATTATAAAAATCATAAAATATAGTTTTTGTTTCCTGATTTTGTTTTTT
>JAJMLV010225993.1:0-13437 GCA_027123465.1 Erythroxylum coca
CCTCGCGAGCCGGCTAATGCTGGCTCTCGAGGGCGAGCCCGACCTCGCCCACGCGAGCCTGAATTTTTAAAATTTATTAATTGATATTAATAATATTTTTTAAATGTATAAATGTTAATTATTTTTTTTACATGTTAATTATTGTATTTACGTTATGATTATTATTTTTAATGGAATTATCATTATTATCTTATTATTATTATTATTATTATATAAATCTTATTATTAATATCAATATTATTATTATTATTATGATGGTTATTAGAATTATTATCTATTAATATTATGATTATTATTATTTTAAGTATTATTGTTATTATTATTATCTTATTATTATTATTATTATACTTAATATTATTATTATTATTAGTAGTATATAATTATTATAATTATTATTAATATCTAATTATAATAAATATTATTATTTTGCTTGTTATTATTATCATTATTATTGTAATATAAATTACTACAAGTTTTAATAATTCGGCGAATAATTTCAAGAATAATAAATATGAACGAAATGACTTTTATCATGTTTGAAAACAATTAAATAACTAAAGACTATTAAAGAAACATGTAGAATCTTAATAAAATCTTAACGCATTTATTAACAGAAATGATAACTGGAAACAATTGTCATTTCCAATAAATTTTCTGCGGCTATTCCCGCCAATGAGGTAATTTGCTAATATAATTTGATGAAACGATATTACTGTTCATGTAACAAGGCAGAGAAGTCTCCACCAAGCTTCGTTTTCTTCAAAAAGCTGATATAGTTTTCGGGGGTGTTCTCAGGTGTTGCGCACAAACTTGAAAATTATCTTTGTTGTCATATTTCAAATTTAGAGATGTTGTGTTTGTTCTTTCACCTCCTTATCAGTTGTATCTTTAAATTTTACGTTTTCGTGCAGAGCGTCATATAGCTGGAATGTGAGTGTTAGTAAATACTGGTTTTCAAGTACTTGAATCGTTGTGTTAAATAATGCTGTCTCTGTATATAAATACTGGATTCATTAAATACTTGTTTGTTGTGCTGTTAATAATAACTCGAATGTTTGTGTTTCTGGTAATAAATATGGGATGGTTGAAGTTGAGTGTGTTGTTTAGTCGGTGGCAGTCGTAAGTTGTTGTGGATAATAATGCTGCAGAACGTATTAATTGTATTATTATTATCGTCATCTTATTATTGTTAATAATAATAATTTTATTACTGTCATTAATATGTTATTGTTATTATTATTTTGTACATCTTATTATTATTATCTTGTTATTAACAATTTTATTATTATTAATACATGCAGTTATTATTATGAAATACAGTATTCTTATAAATAGAATTTTTCGAAGAAATTATAATTATTATGATTATAATTTGCTGAGTTGAGTTTATAAAGTAATTATTATAACTTTTATGTATAAATTTATTTGAAGTTTTATTTATATAAGTATAATTCTTATTATTAAATCCCTTCTTATGTAAATCGTAGTTATTATTATTATTATATTTGAGACTATTATATTTATTGTATTGAAAGAATATGTTATCAATTGAATTTCTTATTCTGTGAATATGATTATTAATTGTATTGTAAGAATTTGCTATCAACTGCAGTCTTATTACGTGAAATATAATGGTGCTGTTTGTTGAATTCCGCAGGAGTCAACATGGAAGGTACATCGACGCCATGCCGCCGTTTAAATTACGAAAGTGATAACGAGCAATGTAACAATGACATTGCTGGTCCGAACCAGAGTTTTGATATGACCGGAAGACAGTTGGTTGGACGAGAGTTAGTTCCGAAAATTACCATGCAGTTCGACACAGAAGCAGATGCTTATCATTCTTATTTAACTTATGCGAAGCAAGTGGGATTTGGAATTAGAAGAAGCAAAAGTTACAACGACAAAAGCGGTAAGTTGATTTCTAGGCTGTTTGTTTGTAGTGCTGAAGGTAAACGGATGGCCGACAAAAGGGATTTGTATGTAAGAACCCCACGTGCAGAGACAAGATTCGGTTGTGAAGCAAGAATGAAAGTGCGTAGTTTGAAAACAGGGAAATTTGAAGTCACCGAGTTTGTTGAGGATCACAACCACGTGCTTTCTTCACCGAATAAAACACATTTACATAGAAGTCACAGGAAGATATCTGCAGTCGCGGCAATGAACATTGAAATGGCTAATGATGTGGGTATTAGACCGAAACAATCGCATGATCTTATGGTGAGACAAGCAGGAGGTAGAGATAATGTTGGGTTTATTCCTGATGATTACAGGAATTATTTGAGGTCTAAGCGAAGTGGAGGCATGAAAAGGGGAGATACACGTGAGCTTTTTGCATGTTTGTATAAGATGCAGGTGGAAGATCCGAATTTTTTTTATGCCATTCAAGTGGACGAAGATGATTTGATGACTAACATCTTTTGGTGTGATGGGAAAATGAGAAACGAGTACCTACATTTTGGTGATGTTGTTTGTTTCGATACGACATACAAGAAGAATGGTGACGGTCGTCCACTTGCTTTGTTTGTCGGCATCAATCATCATAAGCAAACAATAATATTTGGTGGTGCACTCCTTTATGATGAAACTTCGCAAACATTTGAGTGGCTGTTTGAGACATTTCAGAGAGCAATGTCTGACAGACCGCCTACAACGATTCTGACTGATCAAGATGCGGCAATGGCGAAGGCATTAGCGTCAACATGGCCAGAAACTCATCATCGACTTTGTATTTGGCACATTTATCAAAATGCTGCCATACATTTGAGTGATATATTTGCTAAGTTTAAGGAGTTCGCACGGGATTTGAGCGCCTGCATCTATGAGTATGAAGACGAAGACGAATTTGGTGTTGCCTGGGCGAAAATGTTGGAAAAATATGAACTGCAAGATAATGACTGGTTGAAGCGTTTGTATGGCATAAAGGAAAAATGGGCTTTGGTGTATGGGCGGAAAATTTTCTGCGCAGACATGATGACGACGCAGCGCAGTGAGAGCATGAACAGTTTGCTAAAAAGGTATGTAAGTTACCAGCACAACATATTACAATTTTTTAAGCACTTCCAGCGGCTGATTGATGATCGTCGATATGAGGAGTTAAAAGCTGATTTCAGAAGTCATGCGAGCAAGCCTACATTGTCAGCACCCGTGAAAATCTTAACCCATGCATCAACTGTGTACACGCCAGAAGTCTTCAAATGGTTCCAAGATGAATGGAATCATTGCCATGATTATAGCTGCACACTGAGCTGTAAGGATGGAACAGTAGAGAAATATAAGATAACTGTTCCCGGGAAGAGCTACTCCCAATTGGTCAGCGTTGATTTGTGTAATGACGACGTTCATTGCAGTTGTGGCAAGTTCGAGTTTGCTGGTATTTTATGCCAGCATGTGTTGAAGGTGTACAGCGTGAAGAATGTTTCAGCAATCCCAATCAATTATGTTATGAAAAGATGGACAAGGAAAGCAAAAAGCTGGACGATAGCACATACGGAGTCCACTGTGAATGATATAAACATAGATCCGTGCGAGCTGCCAACGATCAGGTATAAAGATTTGTGTACATTAAGCATGCGATTGGTCACAAGGGCAGCAGAGCGGAGAGATACGTATATAGTAGTGAAAGATAATCTCCTGAACATGTTGAAGATGGTGGATGAGTCATTGCATAGTGAGGAAATAGTTGCTGAAGAGACCCAACGACCACAAGAGCATGAGTTCAGCGAACGTTCACGCGCAAATACGGAAATTAATGAGATGAATGAACCTGACGTCCAATTTGCGAACATGAAGGACATAAGAGGTATGAAAATGAAGAAAAAGCCAGCATCAAGTAAGAGACTGAGGAGTGGACTTGAAAAAATTGCAAAGAAACGGAAGAATGCGAAAAAGTGCAAGACTGCATCAAATGCAGGTGATTCGAGCGCTATCCCGTACAGCGCCACTCAGGTATAGCTTCTGGAAATATTAAATTAACATGATGTATATTAATTTATGAGTTATTATCTAACGTTGTCCTTACGTTATTGTTACTGCATTCAGGAATCTGCAGCTACGTCCCAACAACCTGAGATTAACGGCAGCAGTTGGGCGCCCATATTACAGGAAGCTGAGGTTGGAGTTGGGAACATGATAATGTTTGCTAGTGTAGGGTGATTTTGTGTTGTAACTAATTTTGATTTCATTGCTTATTAGGGAAACCAGAAGCAGACAATTGGTATTTGTGATGATGTCATTACATTCGGTTCCAATCATGACGATCTTCGCCAACATGCGCAGGTTCCACTTCTCATGGTTTCTCGGAGGTTTAATGCAGTTGAATGCATTAAATGTTGGCTTATATTTAAAGTTGTTTACATGAACCAGGAACTACAGCGTCTAGGTGTGGAAATGGCTAAGTCAACAAGCTTATACAGTCAGCATCATGCAGAATCAAGAGGGAAGGTATAGTTTGTTTAACTATTTATGATCGACTAAGTTGATCATATTGTATGCCTGTAATGTGTGGTTAATTTGTGAATCATTGATCATGTTAGGTGACTGATGTAGGCAAAAGTCAAGAGAAAGGGGGTATTGATATCGCACCTGCAATCAGCATGACTAATTTACTTATGGTAATTTGAAGCACGTTGTTGGGTCATTTGAATTATGTTGTACAATTGAATGTACGTTTAGGAAGGAACCACTTTTCTACTGTTGGAATTGTTAACCATGCATATTGACGGACAGGCGCAACAGACATTTCAAATTGGGAATTTGGAAGATATCAGCAATATAGTACTTGGAATGTCCAATGAGCCATGTCATAGTTGCTTGCGTGCGAAAACGTTTTGTGTCTGTACAAGGAGATTCTAATAGAATAGTAAGTATTAACCTCCATATACCTGTCTTGCATAATGTCTGTAACAAATTTAACTGTGTCATGTGTGTCAGGTCGTAGCTTAATGTATGTTAACTATTAACACACAGACTACACATTTAACATAGATGTCTCACAAATATGTAACTGTCAAGGTGGTGTATTGAAGTAATGCCTCCTCTCCGTTTTTTTACAAGTAATGCCTCTTGTGTCATTAAGGTGTTGGAGCTTCTTGAAGTTGTGCAATTTAGACCTCCAGATGTCAGTGTGAAGCTTCCTCAAACTGCTTGCAGTGAAACATTTGACTTGCTGGTAAGCTTACAGTCTTAAGTGGCACTTGTAATTGTTCATATAATACATGTTCATTATACGTTTGTTGACAGAGGAGATACTTGGAGACCCACAGACTTCAGGACATGGCGGCATCGATTATTACTCTGAACGTCGTGATCGTCTGATAGATCTGACTACTTTAAGAGACCAGCTTAAGCAGGTTGGTTGTTTTGTTTTAGATGGTGTTGCAGATTGAGCAGCTTTCTCATGTTACTTATCCGTAAATTGTGCACATCCTAATTTCAGATAGAAGTATCTCGGCACTCAATTTATGGTTGCTTTTATTTATTCCTCAGAAATTCAATTCAGTTTACACCCAGTTAAATAACTTTGGAACTGAAGCTGAGCTCAAAGAAGTAAGAGAGGCAATTCAAGTGGTCCTGAGATGGGGTTGGACGTATAACTAGAACTTAGAAGAACAAGCTGCACAACTTCATATGTTAACTGGCTGGTCAGAAATGGTTGAGGTCGATTTCTGAATACCTGAGATTCACTCATGTTCTTTTAATCTGTTACTGCAGGATGATGCAATATTTGATAATGATACTGGTTTCCTTTTCTAACCATTTGACCATTTTGAACCACAAACTTTTTTTTTCGGGTTTCTGCATGGAAGAGAATATCTTCACTTGAAAATCGTTCTGAGATTTTGTATCAGTAAGGCTTTATTTGTTTTCAACCTGTTTCTCACTCAACAACAATTTGTGGTTGATTTTCATCATTGTCAGAGTTCTTGATGCCTCCCTAGCTGCTTCTGCTTCTCCAGACTGTCTGTTGAGGATGGCATTCTTATTGACCCAGGCATCTTTTCTCATCTGAGCTTGATTCCTTTATCTAACAAGGATGATTGTTCATTCTTCTCTTTACTACGGCTAGTTTGATCATGGTTTGTTTGTAGGTTCCATTGATATTTGAAATTCAATTGAAAGCAACGCTATGGTCACTTGCGCAACACGTGTTGCGTTCTTTAATTATTGGGCCACTGCACGTGAGTTTCGTTTTTTGTTTTCCCCTTATTTGATTATAGTGAATGTTTAACAGAAGTCCTAAACTTTCAATTTAGGACGGTGGACTTTCTCTAGATTCATTGCAGCGAGCTTGCACTCTTGAGGCAGAGCTATCATTACTGTTGAGAATTAGCCTCAAGTATGGAAACTAATACTTCAGGTGTATTTGTTGCCTATGGGAAGCCAAAATTGATTCTAATGATGCTTCAGTAACTTGTTATCATTTACCTCTTTATTTATTGTTTAGCTATCTACAAGTGTTTTTTTGTTTTTTTGTCATATTCTGTTAGTTTTTCATCCATTTATAACTCCAAAACAACATCATATTGGACTTAAGAATATCAATACTATATCTTTTTGCGTATAGTATTGGACTTGAAAAGGGTGTTGGACCAATGGTAGTTGACGAATATAAAATCCCTTTATGTTTTGATAATTATAAAATATATATGAAATTGATTACTATTTTTGGAGCTCTCAAATTATCTTTAGCTCACTATTACATTGATTACTATATTGCATACACTATTATATTAAAATGGTCTAGCAAATTAAGCAAGTCCATCTGAGATACATCATCATGATTTATATTTAGTGACAGTATTAAGGTTTAGAATTTGTCAGTCGACTGATTGGAGTTTTAAGGCGACTGATTTTGAGGTAAATAGACATATCAGTCGACTAGAAGGGCATGACAATTCATCTAGGAATAAAGAAAAGCGTGTTTCAGTCGACCAGAAGCAAGTCCAGTCGACTGAAATATTCACGGAGGTTTCGTTCTTCTTTAAACTTTACGAAAATCCATTCTCCTCTTTATTTCAAAAGTTATTCATCTTCAACCTTTTCCCTTCTCACTAAACTAAAGCTTCCCATTTCTGAAGATACAAACCTTCATAGCCATATTCAAACATTACCTCTCTTCTGGAAACACAAAAACTCATTTTTTTCTTTATCCACTTCTGATTGTCGAAAAATCTCATTCTCTTCTTCTTCGTGTTTTCCTCCTCTAGTCGACTCATCCCTTAAAAACCGACACTTTCTTCATCAGTTGATATCAATCTACTCCTAAAACATCAGATCTCCTTCTTCTCATCTATTTCTCTCACTAAAAACCCATTTCTCCTTGTTTTTACGCAAACCCACTCACTTCTCCTCTTGCGGTTTTTTTGTTCTCCAGTCGACTGAATCTCTAAAAACTCTTCAGATTCGACCCTTCAATCACTTACCCATAGCCAAAGCGTCGAAACCCACCTTCTATTTCTCCAAATCGTCTTCATCTCTCCTACTTCTCACATTTTTCGTTACTTAGAACCCTAACCTCACTGATCTGTGTTTTCTATTTTTTCTCTAAAATCTCTTCAAAGAACGTTCCAATGGCTCCACGGAAGACTTCGGGAAAAGGAAAGCAAGCGGATGAAGCTCCTCAAAGACCACGAGTACGTGGGTCTTCTTCAAGAAGTGGAGGAGAACGTGAAAATGAAGAGGTAGAGTCGAGATTTGTATCACGAGAGGCTCAAAATCTATACTATAAGGTATTGAAGAATGAGGTTCTAATTCCCTCTATGCAGTTTGATTGGACAGAGTTAGATAACAGTGAGTATAAGCTATTGTTTACTGAACTCACTAGCTTAGGCTTGAGATTTTTCCTGGGTTTTACTGATGACATTTATGAAGATCTGATAAAGGAATTCTATGCTAATTTAGTTGTGGTTAGTAGTGATGTTGACCGTGGAGTAATTCTGAAATCAACTGTTCTAGGAAAAGAGATTTTTGTGTGTGAACAAAATCTGTCAATTTGGATGAAGTTACCTAATGGTGGAATTAGGCCTAGAGCCTCCTTATTAGACCTGAATATCTTAAGACATGAAAATGGAGATACTGATGAAGAAGCAGATGCAAATTTTGGGTATACGGAAGAAAAAGGAGATGCATTGCTGGACAGCCTCTGTTCGGCTCATTCCTCACCACCTTATGAGGCCATTGATTTGCCTCTAAATTATAGGTTGCTTCACTATGCTATCAATAGAGTGTTATATCCTAAAAAAGCTACTAACAACCACATTACATCTTTAGACAAGGAAATTTTGTGGCACTTGGAGGAAGGTAGAAAAATTAATTTTCCTAGTCTGATTATGCAAATGATGAGGAAGAAAGCAAATTTATTAAGAGGTGAGCTGAAAGGTAACACGGGAAAGCATAAAGGTATGCCATATGCTGCTTTGATTACATATATTGCTAAATTGGAAATGGTCAATCTCAGTTCCTTTAATCATTCTCCATATCCCCAAAGTTGGAGGTTTACCACTTACAATTTAAGGAGTATGAAATTGGTTGACACGGTTGAAAGAGGATGGGTATACTTTGATCATATGGCCAAGCTTGGATTGACACTTGCAGATGAACAAAGGCCTACTAGGCAACGATCAAAACGAGCAGCTGATCGACCAAGTAGCTCTCGGCCAAGCAATGTAAGGAGGAGTGACATATCTCATGAGGACGTTGTTGAAATTAACGAGCAATTGCAAGATATACATGATCGTATTGATGGTATCCAGTCTGTGCTTCATGGATTTGCTAAGATAATGGAAACACAAAACCGAATGCTCAAAAAGATTTTCGACAAGTTAGGATGTCGACATGATGATGTTTCTCGTCCTTGATGGATGTTGCACTTTGTTTTCGACCAACATATTGCACTTTGTTTTCGATCAACATTGCATTTGAATATTTGTTGCCATATGTTTATTCTTCGTTTATTTTGATCATGACAAAAAAGGGGAGTAAGTTAGAAATTATTATCACAATTATTCTGCTTATTTGAAATTTATTTCCACGTACTTAAATTGCAAAACTTATGAAATTGCAAATAATGATCAATTGATTGGATTCATTGATTAAGGGGGAGTTAAAACTAACAAATTAGACAAGGCTTAAAAACCTTGATCAATTGTTATTTGTTTTCAATTTCTTAAACAATTTGTAAATGTTTTGTCATTATCAAAAAGGGAGAGATTGTTGGACCAATGGTGGTTGACGAATTAAAAATCCCTTTATGTTTTGATAATTATAAAATATATATGAAATTGGTTAAAAAAATTATTACAGGTTTTTTATTAAAGGCCCAATGCAATTTCAAGTTATGCAAGTGTTAGATTATGACCAAAGTTCAACCTACAAATCTCAAAGAGATAAGATATTAAAAAATCAAGTCAGAAGTGATGTACTATGATCTGGAGAAGATAGACAATGTGTAAATAAAAGATTCTGATGGAGATTATGGATAAAAATCTTGTAAGTTCGATGATTATCTGCAAATTTGTCCGTTGGAGGAATTCCAGTCGACTACAAGCATCACCAGTCGACTGAAATCATCATATCTGAAGAATAGAGTTCATTCCAGTCGACTACAAAGTGTTCCAGTCGACTACAACTCATACCAGTCGACTATTCGTAGAGCGGGGATTATTTTTCGTAAGTTCCAGTCGACTACACCTACTCCCAGTCGACTAGAATCAGGAAGGATGCCTATCCCAGTCGACCAGAACTATTCCCAGTCGACTAGAAGTCCTCGACCAGTCGACTAGAAGCTATCCCAGTCGACTAGGATCAGACAATATCTGATTCTGACGAAGTCAAATGATATCAAACGGTAAAGAAATATTTTTATAACGTTACGGAGTAATCTACAATGGCTAGGTGATGATCTACAACAGCTATATCGATCCAGAAGACTGAAAATAAATAGAAGAACATCAAGAGATCAATTACTACACTTTTTGCAAAGGCATACTGAACATTGATTACTATTTTTGGAGCTCTCAAATTATCTTTAGCTCATTCAATCCTATCTAGCTAATCCTATCTAGCTGTGCTGAGCTTGATGTATTCAATATTTCATTCATTGTTGTTTGTGAGTTGAGTGATTAGAGGAAAAATCTCCTCTCTTCTTTGAAGCTTATTTCATATCCTATAGCAAAAGTTACTCATGTTTCTATATCTGTAGCTGTAGACCATTAATCAGATTGAAGAACATTCAATGTTCTGCATTGGATAAACCATGTTAGAGTCTGAGTTACTGTTTTGCTGTCTTGTAATTCTCATCTCTGCTGACTATATTGGGTGGTTGTTACGCCGCTCAGTATTGTTCAAATAAAGACTGCAATATCACCTTAATGGACATAATAAGACTTAATGGACATAATAAAAACTGCTAATAAACACATACATCGTGAAAACGATCGCCATACAACAACCACAAGCATGACCTGGTGATTAAATCTTCCTACACTACTAAATTCAGTACAAAATGGTCAAACTTGCAATCCAACATAAACACATGACCTGATGATTAACGCTTCCTACACAACTAAATTCAGTCCACAATGGTCAAACGTGCAAACGAACGCCAAAAAATACGCATTCCTGATGATTACAGCTTTGTACACTACTAAATTCAGTCCAACATGGTCAGACTTGCAATCCCACAAGTCTGCGCGCAGTTGAAGTCTGCGCGAAGCTGCAACCTTTGTACAATCACAGATGTCTGGAATTCTTACCCTGCAATTAGGATTCGATGGGAATAATAATAACCGTATTACTTTTAGTGACATTGATGTTAGCAAATTAATGATAGTCAACATTACACAGATGAGAATGCATTTGGAAAAGAGTAGCTGAAAGTAACATGAATAATTGTTTAGACGACAAACAGGCAATTGCAATAAACGAAAGCATTACTACAATATGGAATACTGATATATGGCCATGCATGCATCAAGTTGTGAAACAGTTTTCTAACAAATTTAACGCATTCTTCAGACAAATTATGAGGATCAGAAACATCAGTATCTTAGCAAGAGCACAAGTGTCTTACTTCCACAATTCATGGAGCGGAACCTTCATCCGTTGGTAAACCAGATGAAGATGGCGATGTCCAGTCGACGTCTCTGGGCTCCCACGCCTTCTGCAGACGTAGATCAACGTAGTGCAGATGGTTGTTCATATCATTAATTCGAGTATTAAGAGTTTCCCATCGCTGATTCAGGCCTGTCATCGCAAAATTAATGTCATCCAACTGCTGCTGTGTACTTCTGTGGTTCTCAAGCATTCGTTGTTGGTTATCAAGCATGATTTTTTGGTTATCTAGCAGCTTTTGAGAGAGCATGCCCCAATCAGGTAGCGGACGTTGTTCATGTTCCTGTTGCATTGGCAACCGTTGTGGTGGTTGCTGTTGTTGCTCCTCATTCTGGGAATGTGGTTCCGTAGCCTGGCATCTACGAATGGACTCTGCAGCTACCAACCTGCGCTTCAAAGCAGTACGAGTTGAAGGATCTCGTAGCTGCATGCTTTGGTCCACAATAATCTCGCACCTTGTCAAGTACGGTACATCGAAAAAATGATTACTCAGCATGTTTAACTCACTAAGATCAATCCTCAACCATTCCGCCACTGCAGTCGCCACATAACCCATTCCCAAGCTATTCCCCATTCTCCCAACTGTATCCGTTCTCCCAGCTATATCGATCAACGTTTTAGACAAATAAGCAAACATGTCCGGCTTATGTCCATGCTCGATGCACCATAATAGGAAAAGCTCCTTTCTCGAGCATTTTGTACTTTGACGTTTCCCGAACACAGCACCACACATGAATTTATGCAGCATCTTCAATTCCGCGTTAATAATTTGTGCATTGGATGCAATGTGTGGATCATACTCGTCCAAGTCTGTTAAATATTTCCAATAAGCACAAACCGTGAACGACTGATGCCCCTCATCAATATCCCCTTCTGCAAACCCAAATATCAACCGTAACATCGTGTCATCCACATAACACACCTGCCCTCGTAACCTAAACCACAATTTCTTCGGTTTGCTTGCGGCAAACCTCAACGAGGTGAAAAACTCGAGTGTCAGCTCACGGTAAACAGGGTATTTTATTCGCACAAAATTGTCCCATGTACCTCTTCGACATAATGTCAGAAATAGATCAGTCAACCCTATTTGATCTAGCACCTCAAAATTAAAATACGTTGGCACTTCAATGCTCTTACTCTGGAGGTATCTATACCTCTCTCCTTCTTCCTCGGAATAAATGGGAAAAGGGGCATCATACACACTTGCAATGTCCATGGCATTGTGCCCTCTCACCTGAGCTTCGATGCTTTCCGATGATTGTCTACCTCTTCGCGGGGGCATTGTGACGATCGACGCTACATATTTGACACATAAATAATCCAAATAATTACGCATGAAAGAGGGTATCATGGATGCTAACTGAAAACTATGCTTGGTAACATATAAGGGATAAAGCAAACTATTCTGGTTCAAAATATATCAGTTCGCTAATATGAAATTGGCTGAAATGTGCTCCCTGGTTGCAAGTTACAAACATATCGATGAAGGAAACATCAAAAGATTTCAAATTCACATTTGGCATCCCAATCTTTCTGGAGCTTCACAACAATTAACTCATTCATTTGGCAAATGTATCAACTTAATTTTGCTGATACCAGATCAGTAACTTCCAACCAGCAAAAAACTCAAACCACTTTAACAAGATATCCTTAAGAGGCATTTCATCTAACACTTCATATGCAGACCAAATTCATCCCTAACTATTAACAAAACCATTGTATTATTCATTATTCACCAACATAAACACACATTCAAACAAAAAATGAACCAACTATAGTCTCAAAAATTGAAGAATACTCACCTTACATTAACAAAACTGACCACTATATAAGCATTTAACAATAAAAACGAAGACAAAAAATAAACCCAAGAGCAAAACATGGATGACTAACCTCAGCAGATGACTAACTAGAAGTGACCGATTGGAAAATGAGGCGGAGGAGGTGTTGTGTGGACGAAAGGGAGGCTGCTGGTCCGTGACTCTGCTGGTGCGTCGGAGAAGGCGATCGTCTTCTGGTGGTCGGAGAAGAGGGTCGGCGTGTCGGAGAAGGCGATCGTCTTCTGGTGGTCGGAGAAGAGGGTCGGCCGTTGGTGGGAGAAGAGGAGAAGAGGTCGGCTGTTGATGGAAGAGGAACGCGCTAGGGTTGATCAATTACTAGAAATTATATATTATAAATTTATTATTATTTTTTATTATTACATCAAAAATAATAAATAATAATAAATTAATATTATAATTTTATAATAATAAATTATTCATAATCAATAATAATAAATTATGCGGAATTAACAAATTTTACAATTAAATTATATATAACATTTAT
>JAJMLV010225995.1:0-13437 GCA_027123465.1 Erythroxylum coca
ACCTAACACAAAAATGAAGTAGGTGGTTATTGGTTTGGTCTTATAACACAATAACACATATGGAGCAGGTGGTCACATGTGTATTAGGTGTTTGAAATGTACTATAAATAGAAGGTTTGATGTAAGATAGATAAGGTAATGAACTTATAAGAATAAGTCTTCTCTCCCAAATACTCTGAAATTGTAATTCTGGTTTTATAACAATTACTGATTTATCAAAAAGAAATAAGAATGAAAATAAATAAGTAATTAAAAACTGTAAAAACAATACGAAAAAAAGAAAATGGTGGGGCATTGGTGGGTGGAGGCTTTGTCCATGCTGCGTCGTTTTCTGAGGGAACTGGTGTGTGAGGAAGGTTTGGATTGGATTTTTTTTTTCAAAGAAGAAACAAGCAGGTGGAGTGTGTTGTTGGCTAATCAATGGAGGAGTATGCTGCGTCTTTAGTTGACTTGGGAGTCGCTATTGTGAGTCTGTTTGATGTTAATGTCCTGCACAGAATAAACAACTTGATCAAGTAGAATTGCGTAGGAGCTGCTGGTGGTTTGGTGTGCTGCGTGTCGCGTGATATGGGTGAAGAATAATTAAACACGAAATCAATGATTAATTTCATAATTAATCTTAAGATTGCAACATGCTATATTCAATAATTGTATGGACAAATACCTGAAAATTGAGGAGCAATTGAGTCCATTGTTATTTTTTATGAAACGGAACGACATAGATGCAGAGGAATAACTATTGTTATTCCAAACCCTAATTAGCAAAAAATCCGTACAGTTCTCATTGAGGCAACTGTGTTTAAGATTAGTTAGCAATATGACTTCCTGTGTATTACAATATATGGGCTAAGCTTACTTATCATAGTAAGCTTATGAACACATACTTAATGATATATTTGAGAGATAATTACTAAGTCCAATTATCTTGACATCAAATTAAATCAAATTAATAAGCGTTTGTATAAAATTATATTTATTATACTAGTCTACAAAATTAATGGTAAAATTATATCAATAGGCTGTAGTTATCTTCTTGTTTTTGCGTGAATGGGTGTTGTGGCGTGGCCATTGGTGATTCTGATTGGGTGGGTGGAAGGAGGGCTGTTAAGGTGTTTCAGCGTGGAGCTGGGAAGATGGGTGTGCTGTCCGTGGGTGGCTTGGCTACTGCAAGTGGGAGGTGTTTATGTGCGTGGTTGAAGCAAATGGTTGAAGGAGATGGTTGGTGTGCGTTGTTGATGGCAGCGGGGGTGTGGTTTGGTTGATTTTGTGGAAGCTGATGCATCTGTGGACTGGCATAGAGGGCTATAGTGAAGTGTTGGGCGTGGGCTATTGTCTGCGTTTGATTGGTGGAGGGCGTGGCTGAAGCGTTTCTGCTTGTGTTGGTGGCGATGTTGCATGGGAGGAGGGCGTTTGCTGGTGGTTTGGCTGGTGAATTGTTCTTTGTTTGTATCTGCCAAAAGAGAAACACGCAAACATTAGGTTACTATTTTTTTAATAAAAAAAATAGTGAAAATAAAAATATTATTTAAGTATAAAGAGTCTAAATAATTAAATGCGAGATTAAAAAATTAAGTATTTTTTTAGAACACTTAATTAGATCTCGCCTTATAAAATTTAGTAGTCTGAAATTTTAGAGCATTGATAGGTTATTAATTTACGTATCAATTTGAGATATTTTTTAAACATACTGGGTTGACATTGTCCTGATTATGGTGTTTTTATATTGTTTTTGGAGATCAGGAGAAGTGGAGTTGTTATGAAAAAAAGAAGCTAAAATTGGCTAAATTGAAGGGGAATAGCATACCCATTAACAACCAGAAGGAACTGACAAACCAGCAGAACAAGAAAAAGCAGAAACAACAGTTGGGATTAAAATGTACAACAACTGCTGGGAGGAACAAAAACGCAATAGTCCACAGCAGAGAAATGGCGGCAGCTTGAGACAAGATAAAAACCATCAGTAAAGAGGACAAAAATGATATCAGCAGTCACAAGACAAAAATGACACATCAAAGGAAAAGAAGAAACACCCAGCAGAAGACAACTGTAGTAGCCAAAAGAAGCAGAAAAGTAAAGACAGTCCAAAATGCAAGCAGAGAAGAAGAAGACGTAACAGCAAAGAAAAAGAAGAGAGTAGTCCAAAACGCAGTGGACTGGGGGACGTGAAAGACAATAGATGTTTTAAGGGTTTTAGTTTGAAAAGAAAAAAAGGAGGGTTTCGTTTTTAAGAAGAAGAAGACGTCTTTTATATGGAGTACGAGGGTGACTTTTAAAATAAAGCAAAAAGGCACCTGCCGGTTTGAGACGTACGTAGGTCTTTAGACAGAAAATAATATATATAGGCAGCAGCTAGACCAGGCTTGGAGGGCGTTTTCTAGAGCTTGGCAACAATCGAAAAGTGGACCTGAATTTAGAGACATCTTTACGTTGGGTTTTATTTTCCATCTTTCGCTTTCAAGAGAGAGTAGGTTGTGTGAGTAGTGTTTAAAGTTTTGGAAATCTCTCATGTTGTTTTGCTCGTCAATGAAGCCACAAGGAGTTACTGAAGAGCAAATCAAGCTTAGAGTTTTTCCATTTTCGTTGGCAGACTATTATTTATCGTCTGGGTCCATAACCACTTGGAATGAACTGAAGAAGCAATTCTTACGGAAAATCTTCCTTGCTTCCTATGCTACAAACATCAGAAAAGATATTTGTAGAATCCGACAATTCTATGGAGAGACACTGTACAAGTATTGAGAGAAATTTAAACAACTATGCACAAGCTGTCTTTAACATCAGATTCCAGACCAGCTGCTTGTCCAGTACATTTATGAAGGTTTGCTACCAATGGATCAGAATATGATTGATGCCATGAGTGGAGGAGTATTGGTGAACAAAACCATAGATGAAATAAGGAGTTTCAGCATGGCTGTTAATGCACAACAGTTCGTGACTCGACAAGATAATGCCCCACAAAGGGTTAATAACGTTAGTGTTTCTTCCATTGATCAACGATTAGATGCTCTGACTTCTTCGGTGGAAAAATTGGCTATAGGACAAATTCAATAGGTTAAAACATGTGATATTTGCTCCATAATCGGTTATGCGACAAACATATGTCCAACTCTTCAAGAAGACCCCAATGAGCAAGTAAATGCGGTAGGAATATTTCCATGGCCGCCACAAAGTAGATACGATCCCTATTCAAATCACTACAATTCAAGATGGCAAGATCACCTCAATTTCAGTTATGGTAATAAACCACCAGGATTTTAGCCACTAACACTCAAACTTTTCAACAGGAAATGCGGGTTAGCATCCAAAATCTAGAAAAGCAAGTCTCCCAATTGGCCACAGCCATGAGCAAAATGGAAGTTGGGAAGGGCAAGCTTCCTGCCCAGGTAGAAATTAATCCAAAGGAAAACGCTAGTGCCATGACTCTTCGAAGTGGAAAAGAGGTGCAATGCCATATACCTAAAGAGCAAGGTGCTAAAAAGCTTGAAGCTGAAGAGAACAATACTCCTTCAAAAGAATCAACGGAGGAGGTAAGTAATGAGTTAGTTAACACTAAACCTAAAATTTTGATTCCCCCACCTTTTCTTGGCAGGTTAGCAAAACCAAAGAAAGAAGAGAAGGAAAAGGGAATTTTGAGACCTTTCACAAAATTGAAATCAACATCCCTCTATTGGATGCTATTGATATGATATCAAGGTATGCAAGATTTCTCAAGGACATGTGTTTTAGAAAGAAAAAGCATGAGATTGAGGGCAAAATTTTAGTTGGTCAAAACGTTTCAGCTGTCGTGTAAAGAAAAAGTGCCACCAAAGTGTGGAGATCCAGGTATGTTTGCCATACCAGGTATTATTGGTACAACTAAAATCAAAAAAGCCATACTTGATTTAGGATCTTCAATTAATGTCATACCATTACCAGTTTATAGCTTGTTGAATTTAGGATTAATGAAGGCAACAAATGTCGTAATTCAATTAGCTGATAGATACGTAATTTATTCTGAAGGCATGATTGAAGATATTTCAGTTAAAGCTAATGAACTTATTTTTCCTATTGATTTCTACATTGTGGATATGAGTAATGATGTATCCCCAGATGTTGCTATTATTTTACTAGGAAAGTCATTCATGAAAACAACAAAAACTAAGATTGATGTTGATTTGGGTATTTTAACTTTCGAATTTTATGGTGATGTTGTCATTTTTAATATACCAGATGATCATGATTTTGTTTTCATGTTATCATGATTGATGCTATTGTGTAAGTGCATTTTGAAAGTGATTTGGTGTAGGATAATTTGGAGTTCCTTTTAAGGAATAATCTGATAGTTAAGGATGCCAAATTGGAAAGTGAGATTGAGCTTAAAGACTCTATTATGGCAATTTCATCCATACCAAAGATAAAATACAAGTTAGTGAATAGTTATATTAAGTTACACACTATTTTTTAAAGAATTCTTCCTTCCGTTGAACAGACTCCTAAACTTGAGTTGAAACCATTACCTACACATCTCAAGTACGTGTATTTGGAAAAAGGTGAGACTCTACCAGTCATCATTGCCAATGATTTGACGATGGTGAAGAATTTGATACGAGTGTTGAAGGACCATAAACAAGCCATTGGTTGGACCTTGGCAGACATAAAAGGGATCAACCCTTGAATATGTACGCATCGCATCCTCCTCGAACTTGACTCCAAATCTATGAGAGAATCCAGCAATGAAAGATGTGGTGATGAAGGATATTCTAAAACTATTAGAGTTAAGGATTATCTTCTCTATTTAGGATAGTCAATCGGTAAGTTTAGTACAAGTGGTTCCAAAAAAGTCTAGCTTTACATTGGTTAAAAATGAAAGTAATGAATTGGTGCCTATGAGATTGGAAATTGGATGGTGGATGTGTATTGGTTTTCGTAAGTTAAATGCCATCATAAGAAAAAACCATTTCCCACTCCCTTTCACTAATCAAATGTTTGAAAAGTTGGCAGGTAAACTATTTTTCAATTTTTTGGATGGGTATTCTGGTTATTGTCAAAATTTTGTAGCTCCAAAAGATTAGGAAAAAAACAACCTTTACTTATCCGTTTGGTACTTTTACATATCAACGTATGCCTTTTGGATTAAGCAATGCTCCCGGAACTATTCAAAGTTGTATGATGATTCTTTTCTCTGACTTGATTGAAAGCTATAATGAAATCTTTATGGATGACCTTACTATTTATGGTGATTTTTTCAGTCATTGTCTTGATAACTTGTTTAAGGTTTTGCAACGTTGCGTTGACATCGACCTTGTTCTTAATTATGAAAAATGTCATTTTAAGGTTAAAGAAGGAATAGTTTTGGGTCATGTAGTTTCAGCAAGGGGTATTTGTCAGCGCCCGGGTCTTGGTACCTATTACAAAACTACTTTGCGAGAGGATCGGTAAAGTTCATGAGAAAGGAAGGCTCGAAGCTCCGAATTTTAGTAAAAACTTATAAACTCCTGTCTCTACTCGAAATGGTGGGTTCCATAGTAGGCAGATTTCACCGCGATAAAGTAAATGTTTCGTCGTGACGAAACTAAGGAATATTTCCAAGACCTCTCAGAAAAAGTTCGTTGCGACCAACTTTTGGCTTCTTCATGGTGAACTATGAAAGTCAAGCAAAATGATCTTTTGGGAAAAGTTCGTCGTGGCCAACTTCTAGCTTCACTGCGATAAAGTCCTAATATCCTGCGAGAATACCTCTCGGAAAAGGTTCGCTGCGGCAAAACCTTCAGACAACACTTAGACCCGAACCATCCAACAATAAAATGTACATACAACCTTTCAAAACAATATGCTCCATCACTAACAACAATTATCATTCTCAACAAAGAAGAGGTACGAACATGTACAAAAGATAACCTCTTCAACTCTTAATCTCATTACTAAATTAAACAGAGTTTGAACATAGCTTTAGTTACATATCAAAAGCAACATCATTGGCTTAATACAAATTGAAAATGAATGCTCATGTTGATATGCTTATAAAGCTATCCAAAAGTTATAGTCACTAACTTATTTACAAAAGTTGTTATCGTGGAGTTTGCCAAGCTTTGTAAGGATCAATGATCTTCTCGTTCTGTACCTGAGGAGTGGAAAAATAATGGGATGAGCTACAAAGTTCAGTGACTAATACGTTTATAGTCAGTGATATATATATATTTATAGCTCAAAACTCATAATTAAAGAAGTTACCGCATAAAGCATATCATGAAAATTTAACCATCAAAACATAACACTCAATTGTGTATCATGCTCAATAATTAAAATGCAATGCACAAACATAATGGCTTGAGAGTCCCATGGGTTAGAATGGAGAAACCAAAGTTTACCCCATGAACAAAATGAGTCCGTTTCTTAGGAGCTCATATGCTATAAGCGGGTAGCCAGGAGAATGCTTTTGGTCAACGTGTACGTGACGAACGAAATGGTATCTCTCTTGCCCAAACACAAGAAAATTCTTATGCTTAATTCATTTCATCATATGATCATATTTTCATGCTTCTTATGTTTTTTCCTCTTTCAATTCATACAAAATGTCATAACATCATTCAATGCATAACATGGTAACAAATCATCATGCATTTCTCAACAATCACAATAATTCAAGACAAAAATTAAACACACAAGCAAACAAGAAATTGCACCCATCATTATAATAACTATAAACATATTATCTACCTAATTGGTTGTCAATCCAAATTAAATTTTGCCTTTCCTCTTGCTCTTGCCTTGGGTTTTCTTGGTTTCCTTCAAAGAAACACATTTTTTTGTTCAATCCAATATAACAATAAGAACCCATAAGGTTTTGATAACTAAAGAAACAAAATTGGGTTTAGACTTAGTATACCCATAGATTAAGTAGGCTAGTAAAACAAAAACCTAGTTGAAAATCCATAAACATCCAAAATGGGTTTCATGGTTCTCTTCTTCTTCCTTTACCCCCAACTTGAAATCCCGTTCTCTTTCTAACTCTTTTTGTTTTTCTACCAAAGCAATTAGAAAAGATGTAGAAAATTACCTTAGGCTTAGCCAAATCTTCTTTCTTCTTCTTTGCTTTCTTCCTTTTTTAGCTTCTCCAAGACTCTCACGAACTCTTTCTTCTCTTTTCCCTCTCCCATTTTTTCTCTTCTTTCTCTATGTTTTTATCTTCTTCTCATTTATTCAAGACTACATTTTGTCTTGGTTTTCCAATTTTACCCTTTATTTGTCTTATTCTTCCAATTTTGCCCTTCTTTTATTTCTTACATCTATTTCACTAATCTAATTTTAACATATCTATTTAATACTACTAATTTCTATTCATGCTTGCTAAATTAATTGACTAAATTCTAAGAAAATAAAATAATAAAATATATAAAAATTAAGAAAAATTTAGAGTCCAATAGTATTGAGGTAGATAAGGCCAAAGTCAATTTAATTGCAAATTTACCATGTCCTACTAATGTTAGGGACGTTCATAGTTTTCTTGGTCATGTAGGTTTGATTAATAAATTTTTTTTCCAAGATCGCTAAACAATTTTCTAGATTGCTATAAAATGATGTGACTTTTGCATTTGGTGAAGAGTTTCAAAGTGCTTTTAGGACATTAGAGGCATTGCTCACGTCTGCTCCAATCATGCAACTTCCTAATTGGGATTTGCCATTGAACTCATATGTGACGCGATCATTATGCTATAGGGGTTGTACTTGGGCAAAAAGTAGGAAGAAATAACCATATTATCTATTACACATCAAGAACATTAAATCCTGCACAATGCAACTATACCACTATCGAAAAAGAGCTTTAACTATTGTATTTGCTTTTGAGAAATTTGGGTCTTATTTATTAGGATCTAAAATTATGGTTTATTATGATCTTGTAGCTCTCAAATATCTCATGGAAAAGAAAGAATCAAAGCTTAGGCTGATACGATGGATCCTTCTTCTATAAGAATTTGACTGGGAGATTAAATACCGTAAAGGAGTTAACAACTATGTGGTTGATCATCTTAATTAGTACGTGAAGAAGATCCCTTGCCAATGTCAGAGTCCTTTCTAGATGAGCAATTGTGGTTTGTTCAAGGTAAGCAAGGTAAGGAACCATGGTTTGCTGATATAGTGAACTTCCTAGTCACTAGTGTACTTCCATATAATTTGAATAATTTTCAGAAAAATAAGATCAAAAGTGACTCTAAGTACTATATATGGGATGAACCATACTTGTGAAAAATAAGTTCAAATTAGATTATTCGTAGGTGTGTGCCTGATGATGAAATTCATTCCATTCTTACTTTTGTCATGACTATGCATGTGGTGGACATTTTGGTCCAAAAATATTAGCTAGGAAAATTTTGGGTATTAGATTCTATTGGAAAACTCTTTAAAGATGCATACATGTTTTGCAAAGGTAGTGAAAAATGTCAAAGAGTTGGAAATATCTGTAAGGGATGAAATGCCTTAAACTCCTATTTTAGTCTGTGAAGTATTTGATGTGTGGGATATGGATTTTATGGAGCATTTTCCTAGCTCTTTTGGTTTTTTTTGTACGTTTTGCTTACTGTTGATCATGTCTCGAAGTAGGTAGAAGCCAAAGCTACCCGCACTAATGATTCTAAAGTTGTTGTACGATTTTTTAAATCTCACATTTTTACTAAATTTGGGGTACCTAGAGTCATCATCAGTGATCAAGGTACACATTTTTGCAATCTCATGGTGGAAGCTTTGATGTATAAATATAGAGTCCATTACCATGTAGCAATCACTTATCACCTACAAACAAATGGGCAACTTGAAGTCTCCAACCAAGGAATAAAGAGTATCTCGGAGAAAATAGTCAATCCCAAACGCAAAGATTGGAGTTCACGTTTAGACGATGCATTATGGACTTATTGCACTGTATACAAAACACCCCTCAAAATGTTGCCTTATAGATTGGTTTTTAGTAAGATGTGTCATTTAACTACTGAAATTGAACATCGTGCTTTTTGGGCATTTAAGCAATGCAACTTTGAGTCTCAGGCAGCAGGAGAGAAGCAAAACTTACAACTCCAAGAGTTGGAAGAAATACGATTGGAAGCGTATGACAATGCTTGGATGTACAAAGACAGGACTAAATACCTACATGACAAATTCTTACTTCTAAAACAATTTCTAGTAGGCCAAAAAGTCTTACTTTATAATTTACGATTGAAACTCATAGTTGGTAAGTTGAGGTCTAAGTGGATTGGACCAGACCATATCTTGTCAGAAACATTTCTCTTCATGGTGTTATTGAGATTGAAAGTTTAGAGACTAACAAAATATTTAAGGTAAATGGTTATAGATTCAAACATTTCATTAACAAATTTGATGTCTCTTTTGTAGGGGGATTCATTTTGTTCAACCCATTTATGAATCAATTTGAAGGATAAAAGTTGTGTTTACCCAAAGACAATAAAGAAAGGCACTAATTGGGAGGCAATCCAATGATTTTTTTCTCATTTAATTATTTAATTTCTCTCATTTGCTTGTTTCTTCTTTACGGGAAAAATCAATAAGCCTACACTCACAACGCAGATAACAACCACACCACATTCAACTCCTTCACCATAACTTGTCCAGGGAAGTTTCTTTTCTCTGTTTGTCTTCTATTTTCTATTCTCTCCTCTCTTTCGTTAATGTTTCGTGTTCATTATGATTTGTGATATGTTCTTGTTAAATTTTCTTTCCTTTTTGTGTTTCTATGCTTTGTGATTTTCTACATTGAGGACTATATAGATTTTAGATGTGGGGGAGGGATTTCTTGAATTTGCTAAAGAAAAAGCTTTTCTTTGTTTTGCAAGTTAATGCGTATTATTTTGTTGAACTTGTAAAACATGATGGATTGCAAGCATGAACAGTGGTTTGGTGATAGAATGACTATCTTTTTCCACAATGGTTGATTTGAATGAAAAATGTACAAGATTTGACAAAAGCCTACTTAAATAAGTGAGAATTGAACCTTTAAAGAGCAATTACATTATCTATGCTCAAATTGTTTTCTCGTTATGTGTTGTCACACATGGTTTGTTCATTTTAGAACTTTCTTTGTTATTCATGTTGAGACCACTAGTGAATTTGGTGCATTAAATGATAAAGGCATTTAGGATTAACCCTTTTGGCTTTCTAAAACCTACACCGTATGTTATTTCCCCTAGTTAGCCAAGTTGAAGCCTTAACCTCTTTCTTTGACATAAAACTACAAATTTGAGCCTATAGCTTATTTTTTGACCATCATTTTCATTATTAAAGGAATGGAAACTAATTGCTTTAACTTATTGGCTTGTGGTTTGAGGATGACATGTAATGGAAACATGTACGGTTGTATTGAAATCTCATGTTTTGATGCTCTACAAATGTAGAAAAATAAAGTTATGAAGTCCCAAAAAGAAAAGAAAAGGGGTAGAAGTGTTGAAAAGAAAATAGAAAAAGAAAAGCAAGTTTAACCACGAATTGCAAGTACTTGAATATCCTTTAAGCAATAATGAGTTACATATATTTTGGATCATAAATGTTCTTATTTATTATCTTTTTTAAAAATGATCCTTGAGATTTCTAAATTTTGATAATAGAACATCATTGTTACCATTATTGGGGTCATTGTTGAAATATAGGTGAAGTCGAGCAATGTAGTCTACATTATCTTTGATAACTATAACCTAAATAACTTTTTCATCCCACCCTTATCCTTAGCCCTGTTACAACCAAATAAACAAGTGGTTGCAATGTGATATATCTGTAAGCATATGGTAATGTCATTTTATTGTGGAGAATGTGAGTGAAATGCCCTATAAACACTTCTTTGAGAGCATTGAGTGAATCTTCATGTAAGGTCAAATTTGGTGCATTTTGAGATTGGAAAAGTCATTGAGAATTGTGATGGTTGTTCTAGAGTTGAATCCTATGAAATGCTTGTGGCTTGATTATGATTTTGGTTCAGTAAGATAATGCATATTGGCAAAATTTTTCAAAAGAGTTGTAAACAGAAGTGTTTAGGTTTGTTTTGTTTTCAAGTCTTTTGAATGCTTGGGGAAAAGCAATGTTTAGGTGCGGGGAAATTTGATAGGTTATTAATTTACATATCAACTTGGGATATTTTTTGAGCATATTGGATGGATATTGTCCTAATTATGGTGTTTTTATAGTGGAGTTGTTTTGGAAAAAAGAAGCTAAAATTGACTAAATTTGAGGAGAATAGCACACCTAATAACAACCAGAAGGAATTGACAAACCAGCAGAATAAGAAAAAGCATAAATGACAACTAGGAATTAAAATGTACAGTAGCTGCTGGGAGGAACAAAACATAGCAGTCCAGAACAAAAACATAGCAGTCCACAACAAAAAAGACAAGATAAAAACCATCAATAAAGAGGAAAAAAACAACAACAATAGAAGATAAACGTTAGCAGTCACAAGACAAAAACAACATAGCAAAGGAAAAGAAGAAACACCTAGCAAAAGACAGTAGTAGCAACCAAAAGAAGCAGAAAAATAAAAGATAGTCCAAAACGCAGATAGAGAAGAAGGAAACACAACAACAGAGAAATAAAAGAGAGTAGTACAAAACGCTCTTCTTAGAACATCTCTTTTTCCTTAAGTGTGTGTCCCATATTGAAAGAGTAAGGAAGTTTTGATAAAGCAAACTCATGCAAGAGGGAGGTGAATTGTGTATAACTTAAAAAAAATTTGCAAGTTACTTTCAATTTTTTTAAAGACAAGGACCTGCTAAAATTTAAAAATAATAAGAGCCTATTAGACGATAAAACCAAGTTAAACAATAGGAGTTTGTTAGATGATCAAAGCCTGCTAAACGATAGGAGTCTACTAAATGATAAATCCTATTAAAACAATTTAAAATAGAAGGCACCTATTAAAACTAAAAAGAATCTCTTGCAAGTTGAAAACAGAAGGAGCCTCTTGTAAAAATGAAAATACAAACAATATACTGCAAAAATTTAAAAGTTAAAAAGAGAGAGATAAATGACGCAATTGATTTATAGTAGTTCGACTTATATCCCAAGCCTACATCCAATCCCCAAATGTCCAACTTGAGTGTTTCACTAAAATCGCAAGTAGTTATTTGATGAGCCTCTTCAAACTCATGAGTACACATTTTTCAAGGTTCTTTGACCTTCTAAACTAGTAGTATTTAGCTAGCCTCCACAAGCTCTCAATGAGAAAGAGGAATGACTTAGTTTATTTATACTAGTTTGGCTTATATCCTACGCCTACATCTAGTCTCCAAGTATCTAACTTGAGTGTTTCACTAAATTAATCTTGATATTTTCCCATTTCTTGCCTCAAAATATTGAGGTTTAAATTATATGCTTTCTAATATTATGATCATATACTTTTATTTATTGTTTTGAAAAATAAAATCAATTAAAATGATTGTCTTTGGTGTGGTACAAAGTATTTACCCTTATATCTTAAACCTTTTGTTTTGATTTCTTTTTCTACCAATACAATTTTTTTGATACAAAAATATTATTATTATTAAATTTTATATCTATTAATAAATAAAATCGATAGATTTTTGTGCCAAATATTAAAAAAAACGTACTCCTTTTAAATTATCAACATAGTTTGAAAATTTTTATTCTTTATAAATATTTTAAAAGGATTATAGAAATATGACAAAAATCTACTTTTATATACAAAGCTCATCTATTAGAATATTATTTTATTATAACATTGAAAAGATGCAATAGCTACTTACAATAAATAATAAACCAATACAAAGCATTCAGAATAAACTAATTTTATTTAGAAAAAATAAGCCTCACTTATGTAGATTGATTTATAACTTTGATAGAATCTTTCATTACCCACCCCTTCATCTTTCTTTAACTCGATCGTTGTATTATTTTTAAAACTAATACAGCCTCTTGTTATTTGAAAATTTATTTAGAAGCACCTTACCATCATATCATATGTCCATTGAATAGACTAATAAAGAATTTTAAACGGCAACGTTTTAGATTCACTATTGGTTTAATATCTTTTCAAACTGCTACTAATTAATACTCGTCAAAGCGACCTGACAGCTATTTTGGGAATAAGAGAGTCGTGACGTGTACAACAATGTTGTGGTTGTTATTGGAAAACAGCGACGACCAATGAAGGAAAGGACGACTTAAAAGCAGTAATAGACTCACGGGGCAAGAGCTGAGGATTACGTTTAATAATTGGCTTAGTTTGTTCTAGAGCGTTGAGGGCGATGTTTTGAAAATCAGATATCGGTCTGATCAATGATTGGTCGGCTATTTAATTTAGTTGATTCTTAAAAATTGATTCTTAATTAAACAAGTAAGAATCGGTAAAAATCGATCAAATGACTTATTAAACCAGTTTGATTTTATTTTGGGTGGATTAACCGGCTTACGTGGTTGCGGTTCAGAGCTCGGCCCAAGACAAATTAG
>JAJMLV010226046.1:0-13414 GCA_027123465.1 Erythroxylum coca
CATTTTTGTATAATTTACATGATGAACCTCTTGCATGTTGACCAACTATCTATGGAGTAAGTTGTTGTTTAGGTCATTGACAAGGTTTCAATATTATGTACATAATTGAGAAAACTAATTAAAAAAAACTATGATTTTTTATGGATATAAGAGTTAACATAAAATTATTTTATTTATAATATAATCAATTATGTTTCATTGATATTATATCAAATTATTTTCAATACAATACTATAAAGTGGTATAACAAAAGCATATGATTGTGCACAAATGTCCAAGATTTTATTATTGTACTTTGAATGTTAGAAAAAAAAAAAACTTAAATTCTAGTTAGTGCTTTAAAGACACATTAAAAAGAGGCTTCATAAGGAAAACCAATTACTGATTCATGGGTGAATTTATGTTAACCTACTTAGTAACATAACAATTTTGTGTATTTTAAATGATCAATTTTTTTATATGATAAAATTTGTTGGCATCACTATATGATTTTAGGTTATTGGCATTAACTTAAGCATGAACATATGTTTATCATAAAGTCATCTAGAAAGAACATAAGTTGTTCCCTAACGGAGGAAAACATGTCCATAATAATGACAAGGACAATGCATCACTAAATAGGGATGATTATATAAAGAAGGAAGTGATGTAATTAACATTTTAGTGATCAACCATTTTAAGGTTATGCAGGCATTTAGGGATGAAGACATTATATATTTTTTAAGTACATTTTGTACCTAACTTTCTTATTTAAATGACCAAACATTTTTCTGACACCTAAATGTCCTATACTCGAATGCAGGTGGGATATTTGATTTTCATTTATGTACTCTCTTTATTTTGCATTAGTAAAGTAGTGGCACAAACATCTTAAAACTTTTATAAATATTAAGATTCATAACATATTTATATGTCTAGCTTGGATTTATATATTATATTAAGATATGATATTTATTATACTTAAACATAATATTCTTGCTAAAATTTAAAGTGTTTCTTATATGGTATAAAAATAACAACATCCTAGTAGAAATCCCTTTAAGATGTATGATTTGTGAGTTTAGAAGTACACAACCTTATCAGTAGCTAATAAAGAGGCTATCGGTTCCGATAAACCTACATGACAAAAAAGCTTTTGAAAATTATTAGAAGAAAATAATAGCTAAATACATAAACAAATAAAAAAAATTCCCTTCCTACATATAACATAAAAAAGAAAGGAATTAGGAGGATTCATTTCTAAATCTCCTAGGTGTGCATACTGCTAATAAAGAGACAAGATCTTAAACTCCAAGTCAGTTGTTTCATTGGTAAAAGTTAATGGCTTCTTCTTTCCTTTTATTATACAAATACCATCTCTCGTCATATGCTCCTCCTCTTTTACCTTAAAGTCCTAAGGCTTTACATATTTTCAATGAATCATCACTAGAAGCCTTAAGGGCTTCCTACACTTTAGGGTCTCTTAAATCTGTCCAAAAACAATCCTCATCAAGGGTAAGAGATCATTTCAAAATTTAATAGATGTGGAGCTCAACTTTCTCCTTACCCACCCTAAATGTTGCTTTCCCTTAGCAACATCAATTATGATCCCTCCAATCACCAAGAATGGTCTATAAAGGATGGTGGGAATCCTTGCGTCATACTTTATGTTTACTGTAAGAAAATTAATTAGAAAGAAAAGTTTTCCACTTTTATAGGTAGGTTTTCCATAAACCCCAATAGGGTACTTGATAGAATGATATACCAAGTAGAGTGACACATTCATTGGCTTAGGTTCACTTATTCCAAGCTTATCAAAAATTGATAAAGGAATTAGATTCAAACTAGCACCTAAATTGGCTTGTGAAACTTACTGTACCTATCAACTATAGAAGTAATTTATTATTTATGATGAAATTGCACTCTTTATTAAAGGCACTATAACATACTTCTCTAACTTCTTTTTCTTTTTGGAGATTTTCTCCTTTAAAAACTTCACATATAATAGAATCTGAGCTAATACTTAAGTGAATAGCGTGATGATGTTCAACTTCTAAAAAATTCAAATTTTCATTCAGTTTTTCCTTATTTATCTTTGTTTAATCCTATGAGGAAGCATATGTGGCTTCATATAGATGTGTCTTTATTCATAATTGGTGTCAATTAAGGATGAAATCAAGATCAATTCTATTATGTTACCATCTCTCATGTTCTCTAGATCAATTTTTGGTATTAAATGTAAGTGAGACTAGTGTTGGTATCTTTTTTTCTTCCATTCTTTGGTTGCTTCTCATCTTCTTCCAACTTCCTTGCTTACTCTTCTCTAAATGCACATGTTTTGCCACTTCTTAATGTGATGGTACATATTTGATCCCTTGGGTTTACCTTGGTATTACTTCGGAGACTACTGTGATCTCTTTTGCTCAACTCTTTGGTAATTGGCTAACTTATACTTCTAAATTACAAATTTATGCATTAGTTAGCCGCATCACTTTGGCCAATTTTTCATCAATGTCCTGAATGCATGCTCGTTGTGTCTGTATTACTTTTTCTAATTGTGCATTGCTAGAAACTATAAATTGCTTTAACATCTCCTCTATCCCATTACTTTGTGGTTGGCGCCATTCAAATTGAGGCTATTTTAAAACTTACGTGGTCTTATTAATTTTCCTATTCTAATTATTCCTTACTTCTTCGTTTAATATTTAAGATATTCATTCATTAAAGATTTTATATGTTGAAGAATAGGTCATTTCACATTGCCTGCTTCCCTTCTTAGGCAACCATATAATTTGCTTCCTTGTTATAGCTTAAGGTTGGCTCCAAATTCATTCATATATAGGCTAGGTACCCATAGATACCACATTAGTAAAAAAAAACTCCATATTACCTATGTGACAATTCATAAGAATCTTTATCTAACTAAAAAAAGATCTGTTATGGTATCTATTAAACTTTTTGATTAGCCCCTCACTAATTTTGTATACGAATTTCTTACCAAAGTCTTAATCATTTATTTAACCTCCTTGTTAGTTTTTCTATAGATAGTTGCTTGTGCTATGGTATCTATTAAAGTTTGACATTTAATGTCATATGCCCTCGTAGAAAAATTGCATCATTGGTTATAAAAAGTATTAGGATTGATTATGTTCCCAAGCTTTATGAAGTGCTTCTTTTCCTTCTGTACAAAGCTCTATATTTGCATCCTCAATTTGGTGATCTTGTATAATGGAAAAGTTTTCAGCATAAATGCATTATACACTTTATCCTAATCTAAGAAAGAGTCCACTTCTACTGAGATCAATCATGTTGTTGCTCGACCTTATATGTAGCATAAGAAAAAACCTTATTAAAAGCTCTTCTTTTATGATTACATTTAGTGGAAGTGTTTGAATCACCAAATAAAACTCCTTTATGAATGTTATCGTATCCTTTCCTAATGATCCACTAAAGGTCATAAGCAAGTGGAGATGTACTTACTTTAGCTCATAGTTTCTTTCCCTTTGGTTGAGTGTTGTGTATGAGGAATTGGCATAAATTACTAGCAATTAGATATCCCTCATGCACATTTTCTATTGTAATTGCTTTATATCCATTGCTAGATTATCTTCTTGATGCATAACCATCTCTTTTCTCATTTTTACTCAATTTCTGTTGTAGGTTCATTTAACTTTAGGGTCAAATTGAATTAGAGGATCCAAGCTATCACTTTTGGTTCTCATATCTTACATCAACTACCTAAAACTAATGAAATGATATCGAAAGTAAAAGAAAATCAAAATAAAAGTAAAAATAAAATTAACAAAAATAGTAAATCTAGTTTCCAATAATGGTGCCAAAAACTCGATCTACTTTATATTTGTAAGTGCAAAGAGTCCATCATAAATAGCTAAATAAAATTAGAGTGATGCCACAATATCGATCATATAGAGAACTAGTTATTAATACTAATAATCTCATTTTTAAAAAATAAATAAAACCAAAGAGTAGAAGATGATTAAACTAAAGAACTAATGAAACAAAATAAATGAATCCTACTTATAATTGATAAAGTACATCAATAAAATGCAATAGGGGTCAAATGATTTGAAATGTAACCACCTAAAACCCTTTTTCATAGTATGGTTAGCAACTGAAAACAAAGGATAGACTTAAAGGTATTATAAATATGGCATATGAATTATAAAGGTTAGAAAATGAAAGTATTTTCATCTATCTTTTGAATGTCAGTACTCAAAAATACTTTAGAAATAAGTGTAGCTCTTCAATTATAGACTGCGAAAGTATAATGGCATAGGCTTGCAATTTCTAATAAAACTTAAAAGAAGACTCAGGAACATTTAGATTAACATTCTACTATTCCATACACTTGATTTAGAATGAGAGAAATACAAGGAAAGCTAGTTTAGATCCAAAAGATGCTCCAACATTGCTACTCAGAAGTTTAATCTAAATAAGGGAAGCAATACTCTATAGTAATGCAGGTGGAGTTACCAATTTCATGAAATCTAGATGGAACAAGATTAAGGGTTTTTAAGACTTGTAGGAGATATTGCTAGAATCTACATGCAACTTTTCTCCTTATTCAAGCATGAGCTACATATTGTTTCTATACTTATGCCTCATGTTAACCGTTAGAGCTTACAAATTCTACTAGAAAAAAATGATTGAAAAGTTAAAAAAATTTAAACTTTGTAAAAAACATATGAATGCAAGTTCAGGGCATTCTACAAGGGTTAGTGTCTAAAACTTGTTGAACCCCACATTTTGACAGATTCTCAAAATACATTACTAATTTTTTTAAGAGTCGATCGATTTTTAAAAAAAATCATCGATTTATTACTTAACCGGCAGGTTTCTTCTTATAAGGGGCTATAAACATAAATCAGATAGAAAATTAAGCCCGTTTATATTTATTCTAGTGGAACTAATTAATTCGGTTCGATTTTTAAAATATTAGTACTTTTTAAAAGAATGATCATGTATCACATACTTTGTAGTTGGTAAATTTAAAATTTATATTAATATGTAAACTTAAAATTTTTACTGTATGTAGTATTTACGTCCTCTAATAAATGACTTTAATTTTGAAATAAAAATAATTTGGTGTAATTTAAATCAAACTCGGTATCTTTTGTTTTATCACAAGTGTGTTAAAAGTTTCCGTTCAAATGAAGTAGAGTGACATCATATAAGGGAGGGGCCAAAACTGAAGTTACAATCAGTATATTATCTTGGAAGTCGACTCGCACACTGTGATTGACCTTCTCTCTTCCTGACAGGCGAGAGCTAATTCCCTAAACTCTCTTGTATTGAGCATCCATGAACTGCTTTCCTGTAATTGGATTGTTCAGATCCGGCATATTTACCTTGAAGGTAATCGTAGTGCTGATTGGCTCGCAAATTTTGCAGGCCAGCTCTTTTTAGGTATCACTATTTTTGAGCACCCACTTAGGGGTTGTATCCCTCTCCTCGTAGAGGATGAATCGGAAGTCAATCACCCACGATACGTCATATAACTTGTCTTTCCTTTCCCTTTTATATATATATAAAAAAATCCTTCCAGGTACATTATCAATTGATCCAATTTCGTTCAATTAATATGTCACAAGACAAAACTCTACCTAACCGTCCCACTTTGTCATTTCCGACCCTATGCCACAAATATACATATAACATCACCATTTGAAAGTGGCAACCACCACACACCTGAAGTCGTCACCAGCAGCCGTGAGATCATCATCCGACAGACCTCGACCGTCTGGTGGTTCCACACGCATCAATGCCATTATCACCTCCACAATCACTGTGGCTGTATTCCACGTGAACCATCTCATCCAACAGGAGACCCCACTCATCACACCATCACAGCCATTGAAAACCAATAGGTCCACCTCTATATCCTGCGCCTCCAATGCGCACCCGCACTGCGCTACGTGCCATTATCTCACATGTTTTATTTTACTTTGTTCTGCATATATAAATGTAGAGTGTCGGAAATAAATGGAAAAGAAAAAATTTTACTTAACCCAAATTGAGCCTCTTCAAGGAAACACAAGTTACCTCCCTCTCTCCCTCTCTCTCTCTCTCCTTATATTTTGGAAGCTTCTTGAGCTACGTTAAAGTTTAAACACTTGCAAATCCAAAATACTTATTTTAGGTGAAGAAAGAAAGGGAGAAAAACATGTGTCGTCTCTTCTCCAATGAAACAGGTAGCTGAAAAGTGTCTTTAGCTGAGGGTTATTTTGAAATTGAGCGACGGTCGGTGAGGTTAGAGGAGGTGTTGGGACATGGCGGCTGCGAATCCACAGCCACTACAGTCGCGTCCTTACAACGACCACGCACCGCCGCCGATACAGATCGACGACGACGGCCCGTTCGAAGATGGAGACACTATGGATGATTTGGAGGATAATTCGGCCCCTGTGAACGTGGCGGGGCGTCATGTTGGAGGTGGAGTAGTTATGACGTCGAGGACGGGTGAACTGACTCTCTCTTTCGAAGGAGAGGTTTATGTTTTCCCTGCTGTTACTCCTGAAAAGGTCTGCTTTTGCTTTGTTTTGGTTTTGTTTGCTTTTTATTTGATATATTGCAAATTTTTTCATGTGTTTTTTTCTTTCTGCCCCCGCATCGTCAGCGTCAGGGATTAGTTTTTGGATTGCCTGTTTTACTTATAGTCTGCTCTTTGGAGCTTATTGAAATTGTCTTGTGTTAATCATAGAAGATAGCTGTTTGACTTCATGTACTGTAAAAATGTTGAAGCAAAGAACACATTTTTGCTAATTCTTTTCTTCAAGAGCTCAGTTGCCCTTGAGTTTATAGAACATCAAGTTGTTGAAAGCGTCTTATGCTTGCACTTGACAAGCAGGTGAAAGCAGTGCTTTTGCTTTTGGGAGGACGGGACGTCCCCACTAGAGTACCGACTATCGATAGGCAATGTGATCAACATAACCGGGTAAATCATAAGATGAGTTATTAATGTGATTAACGTCTGTTCTTATTAGGTTATATAATAAGTTTTCTCTGCTATATTTGCAGGGGATAAGTGACAGTCCAAAGTCTTCAAGCTTATCACGAAGAATAGCCTCTCTTGTTAGGTTCCGTGAGAAACGTAAGGAGAGATGTTTTGACAAAAAGATAAGATACACTGTACGAAAAGAGGTGGCGCAGAGGTACTAGGCAATCACAACTACCTCATTTATTATTTTTCCAATGGCCTAGTAACCTTCTGGACAACTGAGAATTTGGGTGCTTGGTCCTTGACTCCATTCCTATTTTGTAGAAATCCGAGATAGGTTTCATCTTGGCTAGGAATAGTCAAGATTAAGAGCTTTTACCCTATTAGTATATGTAGGCTATTGGGTGGGTAAAAGATATAGCACTGCAACGCTAAAATCTTTCAAAAAGTGAAAAATGGCAAGATATTTGATGTCAGCGTTTTCTCTTGAATATTTCTAGTAACTTCCATTTTATGCCTACATTTGGCAGCTGCAAGGATATGGTGGAGTAACTAGACCTTTTTTAAGGGTTTTCTGGGACTGTGCTGGAACTTTGAATCTGCTAAATTTTCCTTTAAGCTGACAACTTTTCCTTCCATGTTTTTTTTTTCACATCAGGATGCATAGAAGGAATGGACAGTTTGCATCTTTGAAAGAAAGTTCAGGTGGTTCAAGTTGGGATTCTCCCCAGGGTTGCCCTCAAGATGGCACTTCTAGTCTGGAAACTGTGTGAGTTGTTAGCGTAGTCTGGCTATGGCCGTTTTGCAATGTGTAGGAATTTTAGTCATGTTATCTTATGTTGACACAATAATTTTGTTCGACTTAATAAGTTTGGTGATATCTGTTTGAAAATTTTGCTATTTTGATGAGATGTTACTTCTTAGTGATTTTCTTTCTGTCTCTGCAATATTTTCTAGTATTCGAAGATGCCAACATTGTGGTGTTAGTGAAAGTAATACGCCTGCGATGCGTCGTGGACCGGCGGGGCCAAGAACTTTATGTAATGCATGTGGTCTCATGTGGGCAAACAAGGTTCGTTTCTTTAGGATTCAAACTAGTTTTCCTGTAACATTCAGCAATGGTGTTATCTACATGATGCTGTGATAACTTTAGCACCAACCTGAAGGGATTATATACTTAGGCATGGTGGTAGGAGAAGCTGTTTGAGTTGCATTTGCTGTTTGCCAGAACTCACGAACTCATAATCACAGAAATTTTAAATATTTCTGAATTGGATTCAAGAAAATGTGCGAATGAATATTTTATCTCCTTGCTTTTATGGTCTTTCAAAAGAAAGTTGCTAGTTTTTATACTTGGATCTTCTCCATAACTTGGTTATCTGTGCAAACCAATTCTTTGTGCTCATTCAAGATACTAGTGACAGAGACTTTATTTTTCTTGCTCAAAGTAACTATCAAACTTAATATTTGGTCCTTTTTATAATAAACTTGTAAACTGTGGAGTACTTTTTTAAGCTAAAATGCTCTTGCTCGTTTGAGGGTCTAACTTTTGTCAACCATAATGGATTTTAATGTATGTCATCCACCCTTAAAAACCACATTATTTTTAAGCAGAACCAAATTTCGGGTTAAAGACACTGTTGTTGACGTTTTGTTAGTTTCTTTCTTCTAGATGTAAAGGATAACATGTGCAGATTTAGAACTTCTAAATTCTGTCATATGATTCATTTCTACAGGCTTTTGGATTGATCTTCTTTTTAATTTCTTATTTACGTAGTTCTGTGTTTCTCCTAACCTGATTTGCTGTTGCTGAATGTGCAGGGAACACTAAGGGATCTGAGTAAAGGTGGAAGAAACCTTCCTCTGGATCAAATTGAACCTGTATGTGTCATGAGTAATAGCTACAAGGAAAATGATTCTTTCTTCAGTTCCTATTGCTACTTGGATGAGTTGTGATTTGCTATTTAAACATTGCAGTGCCATTATCTTAACTTGATTATGTTGTCACTATTTTCGTATGGGACTAAGTTTCAATATGTTATGGCTTTCCATGAACTAGTTTTGATTGACAGAACTTACGGTTGTTGTTGTTCATCATGCTACGTCTTATGGTTTTAATTATTAATGAATTCCTCAGTGCTTATAGTTCAGTCTCTGGTGTCGGTGCTGTGATTGATCTCACTATATAATCTTTTATGAGATCTGCAGGGAACTCCTATTGATGTCAAACCTTCAATCATGGAAGGAGAAATCTCTGGCCACCCGGATGAGCAGGTATTAGACTTTTCCTACCCGTTGCAATTTTCTTGTTACCAAAGTGAGGAATTGGTCCTCTTAAGTTAATTTCTGGGATTTACAGGGAACTTCTGAAGATCCTTCTAAGGTTGTTAGTGAAGGTTCCAAGAATCCCTCCAATCCAAATCAAGAAGTATGCTTCTGATCCTTGATTTCACATCATGAGTTCTGAACTCAGTTTGCATTCTGTTGAATGTGTTTCATACCATATAACCTTCATTCAGCATCTCTGGTTACGTTGGTTTGTCGCAAATTAATTAGGTTCAGAGTTATTGTACTTATGAAATTAGGTTCATGATTGTAGATAAGTAGAGTTAGTTGTAAATATATCTTGAAGATGCTTCGACAATCTTATTTTATTCGAACATATCTTGTCATGAGTGTCTATAAGCTATCAATAAATGATATGCATCAGAATATTCAACATATCACGGAAATTGTGATGATATTTACAGGGACCACTGGTTGAGCTTACTAATCCTTCAGATACAGACCTCGACATTCAATCTAATCCTGATTAGAAGCTGTGATCTGCTTCCCTTGCTAACTGGGGGAGATTGGGGAATTTATGGACGCACACTATTCTGTGTTTCAACTTGTAAATAGCAAAGGATTTGACATTAGATACAACTTGCAGTCATGATCTCTTGATAGCGGAAGATGTGATGCACCTTGTCACCTGGTTCCAGATTACCAGGAACGACACCTGTTTATATTAGTGCTGGATCTTGTTTCTGTATGATTTAAACAAGTATGTCCTAGTAAGTTTAGGAAGTACATATGTGATTAATTCATTAGGCTGTAGCTAGATTACAATGTACTCCGGCGTTGTCTTTTTTAGCTTGATGAGCATGATGAAAATAATTGTACTAAAGCTTTTTTTATGTTTAGTTACCAGCTTAGAGCTCACTCTTGTACAAACATCTACACTCGTTTTTTTTGTTTTTGAAGTGATGAAGTTAATAAAAAAAACCATCGACTGCTAATTTTTCATGTTTGTAGTTGATGGCTACTAAATCTCATTAATTTAGTACCATTCAAGTATAGAGTTACACTACTTAAATACTTTATGTAATGTGTTTTCCCTAATTGTTTGCTTAATTATAGTTCTCTTGGACATTATGTATTATGTTTACTCTTAGACCCTAAAATTGTAATATCATTTAGTATCAAAGCATCCTTGCTAGTTTATAGCGGCAACGGTGGGATTTGAAAAGATTATTTGAAGCATGTAAGATTTAGTGTCGTGATCATGATGTCAGTGTTTGGATTATCCTGCCCGCAGGGCATAGCTCAGTTGGTTCCGGATGGGCAGATTTGCGATAAGGTGCAAGGTTCGAATCTCACGGCTTGCAGTGTGGGAACAACACTCTTGAGCTCTTTGTGGGCTTTGAGGGTGGGCTCCTTGTAGGCCTGTGGGTTGTTCACCTCCTCCTTACCGGGTCACTGAGTACCTAATTTATATCCTTTCAGTTGCTTCGTCGGGTCGGGGTGTGGGGGGCTCTTTGGGTTGGGGATTCAACCTTTTGCGACAAGTGTTTGGATTATCCTACCGTATTGATCAAAAAATAATATCTAAATACAAAATATCAGTTAAATATTGAATTATGTTATAAATTTAGGATTAAATTGAAAAACGTTATAATTGTTCTTAACCTTAAGCCCCTTTTGTCACTTTGTTATCCTTGTTCTCATTAGTAGGAGATGAAAAGCTTGTACCTTTCTCCCTTATTAAGTCCTATGATCAGCTTGCATTTGATGTTATTTTAAAGAATACTTTTGAAGATGATGAAGTAGAGGCCAACAAGAATCATCTGTTGTACAAAGAAGCTGTCATTAATATAAGGAGTTGTGGATTACAGAATAATCAGATGAAATGAGTCGCAAGGTGTCTGTTGCCTCGAAGCTTGTCCTTGATTGTTTGAGCTATCTGCCATCACAATTTCACGGATTTAAAGTTGATCTGCTGCTCTCTGGGATGCGCTCTATTGACTATAATGAAGCATGCCCCTTTATAGAATAGAAGAAAGGCTTATGCTTGGTGAGATCGGATTATCTATTCGAATAATACAGTGGATTGATGACTACCATGCTTCTTGTTTAATGCAGCTGAACTGGTCATGGCATCTGAATTATCAAGTCAAGAACTTGTTAAGGATAAACTACAAACAGAGTCAAGATGCATGCGGATGAACATTATAAAAATAAGCTCGTAATGGGAAGGAATCTTCATTTTTCTAAATTACAGAACTCCAGGAGCAAAGTGGATATGAACAGGAGAATGAGATAATCATTGCCGTTGCTTTCTTCCTAACCAGTTATCATTCGAACCAACTGTGTTCCACTAACCAGACTACATGTTTTCAGCCAAAACTAAATAGATTCCACTAAATTGAAAAGCCGATCTCTTGTTTTCTTTGTGTTTGCTACAAGACAAGGTTAAAACTTGAGTTGAAATGAGACCAAAAAAAAATTATGTTATGATGGCATTAGAATAAAATGCATAAGAGATGATGAAAGTTTGTAGATTTCTAGTCCTAAAGCAATAGAGATAAGTGTAACGATGAATGTATTTGTGGCTTCATGTATAGGAAATGCTAGACTAAATGAATACATACACATAGCCTACACGATTTGAGGAGTAGGACTACAACATAGGAGATCAGTTTAGGCCATGAAGTTGCGATTTGGAGAGACAGCTCAGTTAGAGAATTTAAAGAACTACAACAAATTGCTCTAATAAAAAAAAAATTATTTTGTGTCCTTGAAAGATGTTCCAACAAATTGTTGCTTTAGGAATCATATTCAGCAGTCAATATCTTCCAAGGGTTTAGAGCCTGAAATTAAGCTACCTGTTAAGCTTTAAACCCTAGAACACTTAAAATAAGCCTATTTCCCAACAATTGAACAAGAAGCAATCGATGCTATTTGTTTGTAATGGAAGAAATAGATTCTTTAAGAGATTAGTGATAGTAATTTGGGCAGCTCAGAAAGAACCTCTAATGTCTCTTCAAGCAAATGTCTGGATGAGTTTAAGCAAATGAGAGCACTCAGGTATTACACAAAGACCATTACCCTGATCCTGAGGCCGCTACTCATTTGTGCATGGTTGAATTAACCTTTCCATTAGAGTCTCAATGATGGTGGGTGATACTGAGAAGCAGGAAGAACAGAATGACGAAATCACATGGTTATTAGTTGAATTAGAACAATCATAAAGGAACCGTATCAACTTCCACCATCAACAAGTATTAATCACAAGATTCCTTTTAAAGGAGTTAAAGATTTTAATGTAAGACCCTATAAAGATCCCGAGATTCGCAAAGACGTAAAAGAGGGTATGGTGCATGAACTATTGGGATAAGGCTTTATTCAAAATAGTGATAGTTCTTACCGTTCCCCTCTAGCTTTAGCAGGCCTGTTCTTAACATTTTATAGGCACAGGTGAAGTAAAAATGAGGCTTCTATTTTGCTACTTTTTGTTTTTTACAAGAATTAAGAATGAGTTTTCATAAAGGAAAAAAAGAAAAAAAAAGACCTTTTTTGTTGCTCGTTATGAGGCTCAAAAGTGAAGAATGAACCCTATTTTATTTTTCATAGGAGTGGGTCATAAGAAGGTATCCTATCTGTCTTTGCTCATAGTCATACTTAAGCATTAGTTAAAAAGAAGTACAATAATTGGAGGATATATATGAGTGGAAGGAGGTACTGAGTTAGAAGGCAAGGCGTATGGTGACACCTTTCTTAATTGAAAACCAAATTAGTTGTATTAGTGTATGAAGGCTCACAAAGACTTTATGTTATTAGAAACATATTTAAGCAATAGCAAGTAACTCCTTCATTACAAAAAAAGTCAGAATTAGCAATGGAAAGTTGCTGAAAGAAAAAAAATTGTTGCAAATTACCGACGAAAAATCAATTTCTGTCGATAACATTGATGGAAAAATTTTCGTTTAGCGACGATAATAATATTCATCGGTAAATATATAGGAAAATTATCCTGACAAAATTTGCGATGAACTTTAGCGATGGTATAAAATGCTCGTCAGTAAACAAAGCAAGAATCCAGTCTCATTAATCCTATGACTGGGGAGAATTTAGATAATGACATAATTGCACATGATAGGAATCTCAGGAGTATGATCACATCATAATTTCCTTCATGCTATGTCATATATCATG
>JAJMLV010226156.1:0-13366 GCA_027123465.1 Erythroxylum coca
ATTTAAATTGCACATGCATTTAGCCTCTATAAATTATTGATAAATGATTATTATTGCACGAGCATATGTATGTACATGCATATATGATAATTTTCCGATTTAATTGTGTAAATTGGAAAATTTGGTGATAATCGTTCAGATTGGGTTTGGATTATAGCAATTGAGTGGAAATTGAATTTAGGGGTTTGAAAATTGGAATTTGAGTATAGGATTAGGTATTTCCTAATTTTGAGGATTTATAGGAATTTTTCTGAGATTTTTAGAGATATAGGTCCAGACCGAAAAAATGGTCTAGTGATTGATTAATTGAAATCCGGTTCCGAAAATGATTGACAATTGGCATGAGATGATTTGAGTTATGAATTTAGGATTTATTATTCAAAGTCATTGCGAAATCGGAAGAAAAATAGAATAAGAATCGGATTCTAGACCCTAAGAAGTGGGCATGTGGCAAATGAATTGCCAAACATGCCCTTAGTTTTAAAGTCTTGGTATAAAATTCTAACCTTTTAAACTTTGCTCCTACGACCTTCCCTTGCCTTTGGAAGAAAATTTCACATTTGTTCTCTCTTCTCCTTCGTGTGGATCATCATCCTTGCATTCTGTTCCATTTCTTTTATCATAAATTGCTCCTTCCTCATCCTTTAATGTAGCTTTGAGCCTTGGAATAGAAAAGATGAAACGTTGGTGTTTTCTTGGGTGAAATCGTGGGTGTGTGAGATTGGAGAGTAGAGGATCTTGGGTGATTTTGAAGGATTGAAAGCTTAAATCAAGTAAGTTCCTACTTCTTTATGTTTTAAATTGTTTGATTTGATCATTGAATTAAGTTATTAATTGTTTAAGAATTTAGAAGTTTCGGGTGATGTAGGTTTTTAGGAATATGTTGAATTTGATTTGGGTATTTGAAAAATATTTGGTTTTTGATGAATTTAAGGTTAGAAATGAGTTGTGTTTAGTAGTTGGAGTTGTTTGAGAGTGTTTAGAATGGAAAGGAATGGATTTAAACCAGTAGATCTGAGAATTTCTGGGTTTCGGGACATATTTCCGGGTTTGCACGTAGCGACGTGTGATGAACACGCCGCGGCGAGCAACTCCCCAGTTTGCACGTCGCGACGAGCGGGGATGAGCGCCGCGGCGAGCAGATTTTGTCTGCACGTCGCGACGAGCAACAACACACGTCGCGACGAGCAGAGGATTTTACGCCGTGGGGAGAGAAGAGCTGGCGTCGCGGTGAAGGCGAAGGCGAGGTGTCTCGCCGCGGTGAGCGACCTTGCGCCACGGCGAGGACCCCCTTTTTGCTGAAAATGAAATTGATTGTTTAATTGAAGACTTTTGAGGTTTCAATTCCTTATTGAGTTAGGTATTGATTAATTGTGATTTAGAGACTAAGAATTTTGAAATTATAAGTATAGAAATTCGGAATTTATTTCGGTGGTTCTCGAAATCGGATGGTGATCTAGTAGCGAATTTAATTTTCGATTTAAAGATAATTCCTATATCTTGGAATTTGACTTTAGAGAGTTCAGAACTTAGTCAATTGAATTATGGTATTAGGAATTGCTATGAATTAGAGCGAAAGAGATGAATTGAGAAGATTCGGGAATAGGATCGGGAATATCATAAACATGTATAGTACATAATTCAATCGCTACATGTACATTACTGAATATTGTAAATTGTGCAATTAGTGATATTGGTATAATTCTGATTGTTTAGAGGCTCAAGTGGAGCGTCGATCCTCCGACGTAGCAGAGACTTCCCAACAATAGCTCGGAAGTTTAGAGGTGAGTAACCTAGTTGGTTCCTCAATCTCTGATTTGTTAAATGCTCTGTATGAACTATTTGTGAATATAATTGAATGATCTGTTTGACTTCAATGAATACTATTGAGTGAAATGTGTTATTGTGCAATTGTGAGAGCATGCTAGGCATGATCGGAAATTGGTAATTAACGGTTGTGACTGGTGCAATCATTGACCAGAGCTATAAGCTCGACTACTGAAAGAGGGCCTAAGGCCAAGTAGGGAATAGTGCATACCCTGAGGGCTCTCCTATCCCTATTGCGCGAGGGCAGTAGTGCATACCCAGAGGGCTCTCCTACCCCTAAAACGCGATTACTGTTTAATGTGCCCGAAAATGGGACAGTACCGATGCCCAGTCACAACACTGGAATAAAATGAACACGTCATGCATTAAGTATCTGATTGTGCTGTGAATTTGAAATGGGTTAAATGCATATGTGTGATAATTGTTTAGTGAATTTATGATTGCTGTTCTGAACGTGTTATTGTGTTGATCTGTACGCAATTTTGCGTAATGCATGAATTGGGTGAACCATCGATGATGGTTACTCATTGAGTTCGCAAACTCACCCAACATTGCATATATTTTTCAGGACAGAGATAGTCGACTCCTAGCTCCAGTTAGCGTGACTTTTCCTGCTGTGTGAGTGCCGGCAAGCGAAGTATGGCTCACAGGTCGGTCAGCTGGGATCTTTTGTGGATGACCTAGTTAGGAGTTATTTCAGTCCCTTTTGGATTTGTACAGTATGTAATTATGACAGAATTGTGTAAATTTGGTTTAAGAAAGGAAATGAAGAGTATCTTTTGGGTTTTCAAAATTTAGTGATTTTGATATTACAGCTTTATTGTAGTGATGCCATGTGGTTTATAGGAATGATCGAATCGTAGTGCACCCGTATCGCGGGTTATGTATCAGAACGACCTACGGGCGTCTCGGTATGTAACCTACGGTAAGGGGGCGCTACATTAAATGCATACTCTTGATCTTTTCCACAACTAAATCCCTTCTCCATTTTGACAACTTCGGTCAAAGGAGCAGCATTGGTGGAAAAGTCTTTCACAAACAGTCGGTAAAAACTAGTTAAGTCATGAAAGCTCCTCACATCCAAAACACCCTTTGGTGTTGGCCAATCTTGAATGGCCTTCACCTTCTCCTCATCTACCTCAAGCCCCTTCGAGCTCACAACAAATCCCAAGAATATCAATTTATCAATCCAAAAAGTACACTTCTCACATCTCAAAGTTTCAAACACACAATGTGCATGGTCCACATGATCATTTAAAGTAATGATATACATAAGTATATCGTCAAAATATACAACAACAAATTTACCCGAGTAATCACGTAAGACATGGTTCATTAATCTCATGAAGGTACTCGGTGCATTAGATAAACCAAATGGTATAACTAACTACTCATACAAACCGTATTTAGTCTTAAACATAGTTTTCCATTCATCCCCGGGTTTCATACGAATTTGATGATAACCACTTTTTAGATCAATTTTTGTAAAAACACATGCACCATGCAACTCATCCAACATATCATCAAGTAGAGGAATAGGATGTCGATAATTTACCGTGATCTTATTGACAGCTCGACAGTCTACACACATGCGCCAAGATCCATCCTTTTTTGGCACCAGTAGGACCGAAACTGCACAAGGACTAAGACTCTCATGCACATGCCCCTTTGTAAGTAATTCATCTACTTATCGTTGAAGCTTATTCGTTTCTTTTGGATTATTCCTATAGGTTGGCCTATTCGGAATTTGTGCTCTTGGGACAAAGTCGATTTGATGCTCTATACCTCGCAAAGAAGGCAACCCTTTTGGCATCTCTGCTGGGAAAACATCCTCATATTCCTGCAAAAGAGACTTAAAAATACTTGGCAAAGATTCATCAATAGGGTTAGTATCCAAAAGAAAACAATCCCTATGTCTAATCACCATCAATGCTCTCTTTGCTCTATATGCTCTCCCTAAGTCCTTTTCACATGCATACAAGCTTACCTTCTTTTCTCTCGGTTCTCTCTTGTTTTCCCTCCTTACACTTTTCTCTCCTACACATCTCTCATTCTTTTGATCACTTGTGCTTTCTCTCTCCATTGAGCCATTATCTCCTTTCTTTTTGGCTTCTTGTCCCTTTTTAATTTTTTGCTCTTTACTACCCGAACCCAATCTCCCTTTCAAGGCTTGAATTTGGTCCAAGTAAATTTCTTGTGGAGTCATTGGTTCAAGAATGAAATTCCACCCCGTGAACTTGAACGGATACTTATTGGTGTATCCGTCATGGTTAGCTCGATGATTAAATTGCCACGTTCTTCCAAGTAGAATGTGACCAGCTTGCATAGGTGCTACATCACAAAGAACCTTGTCCTCATACTATCTAATGGAGAAAGATAGTAGCACTTGTTTAGTCACGCTAACTTCCCCACTGTCATTGAACCACTGCAAATGATACAGTTCTGGATGCTTTAGAACCATTAACCCCAAATTGTAAAAAACATTTCGGACTTTTTTTTAATATAGGTCGAAATTTCAACAAAATAAATAAGAAGAATAATTGAAAGCCCTAGACTAAAAATTAATTCACACCTAAATTGATGAACTGAAGATAATTGGATGGCGATGGGTGGCATTTTCTTGAATTTTGATAGAGTTGAATAAGAATTCTCCTCCATACCTCGCTCTGATACCAAGATGATACGTGCACGGAAGGAAATTAATCTTGATATGATTCGGAAACCTTTAAACAAACTAGATACGCAAGGTTTTTCGATACGTTTCTAGACCTCAAGGATCGCAATTGTCCAAGCAACCTACACCAAGTAGAAAACCAAAAAAATTGAACCAAAACAATACACCACAATTGAGATTAATTGATAAGTAAAGTTAGGGCTTGTGGAATAATAAGAACGTGAAGAAAATTCCTCACAAAACTTGCAGCAACAAAGCTCTCAATTATCAAAGTGTGTATGTGTAACTCTAAAACTAATATAAATAGTTGCCAAAATAATTCAAAATTGGGCCAACATTCCTAGCCTAAATAGGTAAAATAACACGACCCAAATCGTCCAAAAAATAGTAAAGAAAAATAACCTAAAACAAAAAAGAGCAGACGGTGTACTTGGTCTGGCGAGCCTGGCATCTGACCTGCTAGGCACTAGAGTGCACACCTGAGCCTATTGGTCGTTGGCATACGTGCCTAACTTGCACACATGTCAAGGGCTATTTGAGTCCAGAACCTGGCTCAAACTGACAAACTGAATCTGCGATAACGCGGCCTTGAATCTTTTAAGCCCAGTCTGACTTGAGAGGCTAGGAGGCAACATCAAGTCTTGATTAGTTCCATATGAATCTTGGTTTCTATCAATATATTCATCACGTGCAGCCTTGCTCACATCAAACCCTCTCGAAAATTTCATAAAATGGTTCAGATAAAGCATTAGTACTTTTTACCATATCAGAAGCATCAACAAACTTGATAAAAGTTCTTCCAATAAACCAAGAAATTAATCAAGGTTTTTTTATCTTTGATCAGTCCACCCATCTACCACAATAGTGCATCCTGTCGATTCCCAACTAGACTTATATGTATCCACAATTAACTATCATTCATTTTTTAAATCTTGAAATAAAGGCACACGCAGCTTATAATAAGAAGGTACTTTAAATCCTGGACCTATTGTTATTGTAGCATCTATTGCTTCTTAAAAATATGGTGAATTTAAAGCATTCAATGGAATGCATGAGTGATAGAACCATCTAGCTCGTGCTCTTTACATCGCAAAACAACATTCTTATCTGTCAAAACACTTTTTAGACTAGATTGAGAACCAGTAGTAGTTCTTGAATTAAAATAAGAATCTATGTCAACAATAGTTTTCCTTTTTCCTTTATCTAGTACGTGTGGTGTTTCATCATCTCCAAATGATATATCATGAGCTTCTTTATTTTTTTAATTTTTTCTACAAATATTTTCCAATCATATCACGTACATCAAGTAGTATTTTTTTGCAAGTAGCAATACTACTCTTAACTCCAACAAGATGTTCTTTCATTCTATAAATTTCACCCTCTTGAAATATTATATCGGAAAACATATAGTTGTATTGGATATTCCCATCATATGTTTAAGAAGAAGAAAAATAATTTCATGCCGTATTAGATTTACCATGATTAAATGATGCGACATTCATTGAATCTTTTTCTAATGATTCTATATTCTCCATTATGATTTAACCTAAAAGGTATAAAAAAATAATTAGGTATACAATGGTCAAGAAAAAAATCTCCTACTTAAAATAATTATGGTCATCAACAATCACAAGCTTAAAATTGTTCTTTAGGATATCCTTTTTTAACAATTTATAAACCTTATCTCATTGACTAAGGTAAATTGTAAATATATAAAAGGATAGTCACAAGTATAAAATTGTTGTTTAGGATACAATTTTAACATTTAGAGGAATCCTTGAAAATATGTCATCAGTTGAAATTCTAGATTTAACTAAATTCGTGTATTGTTTAATATATTGATTAACTCTCAAACAAATCTTAAAAGTATTGACAATTCAATTCTAAATTGAATTAGATCTAACGTTTGACCAATTTTCAATCTAAATCTCATATAGCTTTAGTTACAAAAATTCTCTTTATTTTTCTTTTACATAAAAAAGTAACTACTACTTTAATATGTTAGATAATACACAATTCTTACTCTAGTTTTTGCAATTATGTTAATTTCAAAATCTTTCTTCTTTTAAGTATCATCTTTTAGGTAATCAAATTCTTTTAATTGAAAACTTATGCCATCAAGTGAGTTCGTCATTTTGTTAGGAAATTATTTAAACGGCATCTTTAAAGACCAACACAAATCAGTAATCATATACACGATGAAATCAATTCACATACATTAAAAAACTAACAGTAGCATGGTGAATAAAATAAAATCTAATACATACACAAAAGACCAAATAAACTCACTTGTTAAACTTTGCTCCAATAATTACTTATGCCTTTTAAAATAATCGACTGTTAGCTTGCCAAAATATTTTAAGTGTAGTTTTCATTCAAAATTGTATATATAACACAACGTTAATGAAGACTAATTAATCAATAACTATGAATAAAGTAGAGATCTTATATAGTTGGAACTCTTGTAGACAAGCTCCATAATTTGTATTTCACTCCAAAAAAAATTTTGTATTTCATTATCTCTTAACATAACAAAAACATAAATAACATAGTCTAGAATATGTATTTCACTCTAAAAAAAGTTATGTATTTCATTATCTCTTAGATATCAAAAACTTAAATAACACAGTCCAGAATATGTATCTCACTCTAAAAAAAATTATGTATTTCATTATCTCTTTAACATATCTGAAACTTAAATAACATAATCCAGAATCTATATTTCACTCCAAAACAAACTCTTGGGTTCAAGCTAACGCCACAGTGTTGAGGTGACTTTGTTTACAACATTTAATTAGAATCTCAGAGAGAGAGAGATAGTGAGGTATGGTATGAATTGTGAGAAACTTCTGCCCATCTCTACCTAAAGTATATTATCTCATCACAGAGACAATTATAGCGTTTAGAGAATAATCTCAATCCTTGCTCATTCCAAATGGGACAAAGGGTTGTTTCAATTGGGGAGTTGGATCTTCTCGAAATTAATCATATGCTAGTTCTAGTACTCATTTCATGGATTTAAAAACTCATTTTGCTGAGTTCGAGAAGAAATCATAAGGATTGCAGAAGCCAAATTCATCAAATTCGTTTTAGGAATAACTGATTTAGACTTCACTTACAGTGTCCAAAGGTGTGGAGCTTGTCCAATTGTTTCTCATTTTTTGACTCACACGACCCACACTACCTAGAAATACCTAAATCATAAAACCAAAAATTCATATATTATTGCTACAACACCCCACTACCATAGGGTGCATGCCCAAACTTTTTGGTACATAAACTATGATAATGGTATGTTAGAGCAAAAACAAATCCAAACTTACACATGGCATCAACTAACATCATTTAAAAGTTAGCAAATTTTAAAACCATCCATTGCATTCAAACACATTGTTTCCTTTAGACAAATATTTACATAACCTCATATAGGATCTAACAAAACTACAAAATATAAGACACAACACTTCTGGGGCCAATTGACAGATCTTTAAGCCATAACAAAATCCAAAGGTTCCTTTAGTCCTTTCTAAAGAACTAGCTCTCCTGTCTCGTACCTGAAAATCACGTTGTAATTTTTATGAGTTTTGCAAACTCAAAAAATGAACCAACATTGATGATTTCACCGAATCACATACATATAATAATTATTTCACAGACACTCATTCTGATCATAACACATTCCATATGTTCACACAACATGGTATTTTATAAAATCACACAGTTCACATTGCTAAGTATAGTAAATGAATCACATCAATTTATCACTCATTCAACTTTGCAAACCATTCAATAAATTTCAGTTTTATAATGTTATATGTATGAGACTCACATTCTTTCTTATTGTTGTGACCGAGCGCCTATCACAAACTTATTCAAATACCAGCCCATAGGGCTCAGTCAAACAAGATCACGGAGCGTAGCTCTACGTGCAAAATCAGGAATCACGGAGCAAAGTTCAACGTGGAAGCACTTCATACTGGCAACTCAAGTCATAATGCCTTTATCTGAGCATGCATTTTATGAAATGCAACAAATTCTGAATATCTCATATATCACAATCTTATACAAATGCTCAAACAAGATTTCACAATCATCGGACCTAAGTCCGGCATTCAACTTTTGTTGAGAATCAATTGTCAAATTTATATCAAATCAAAACACTCCCAATACATGCCCAACTATTAAACTCCTCGGACCTCAAGTCCGGAATCCAAAAACAACTCATAAACAGTTTAATAATATTGGAAGTTTAACTAATCAAATTAAATTCAAATCAAAACAATCCTAGGAAACCATCTAGGTTGACTCACAGATTGCTCCAAAAAGCTATTACCTGGATGGTCTGGTAATGTCCGTCTGGCGTCCGATGTGTTCCTCTATAACATGCACAACACATTCACAAATATCACATTTTTGCACAAATATACAAGTATTCTTTTATGCACATGTACTTATATAAAATATGCACAATGCATGTTCAATGACAATTTCGGGTATCTTATTGCAATTCTCATCATCAAATCGATCAGATATCAAAGCCCTCATTAATATCATTTGTATTTATAATTTGGACTATAATAAAACAATGTGAAATCCATTACATAACTTAATTGACCACTTCAGATTTTTGACCCACATAATTTCAAGTCAACTTTGCATAATTAATCTAATAGGGTATATGACAAAATTAGGCAACACTTCCTTCCATAAAATTGTTCAACATGTCTTAAATTTCTAATGACTTTAAGATCATCTAATTTGATTCAGTATTCAATGAGTTATGCACAAAATACAACAAACTATTCACAATTGAACTTTTGGCTAGTACATGATCATACCGTCTAATTGTACAACTCATATCTTTCAACTCAGATATCCAAAAATTACAAAATTTATACCAATTTAAAGCTAAGAGAATAAGCTACTTTGGTGAAGACACCTCAGTCTAATTCGGCCTACATCAATACAATTTATTCAATAACCTCAAGATATGATTTCTGTCCTTGATCATGATACAGTCTAAGCTAAGATGTAGTTTCATGCCAAATTTGAAAGTCTTAAAAACAGAATTAAAATTTAAATTCTTCAATAAATTGTAGACTTATACCTCTGGATTAATTTGAACTAAAAATCAACTCATTTGAAAATCTACAGATCAAGTTATAATCAGAATACAGAAGCATGTTCATGAAAATTTTCCAGTTCATAACATTCCAGCAGACTTCCACACTTTGATCCTATCAACCCCTTTCAATTTAACTCAGAAAGCTCTAAATTTTAATGGAGAAAAAGAAAATTGTCTTAGTAATCCATTGATCTAAGTTTCAAGTCATTTGGAGTTCAGATGAAAAAATTATAGCCAAAAGACTTAGGATTGTTCAATGAAATACTCAAGTTCCTAACCCACACATATAAACCAACACCTCTTCTCTCTCTAGCACGCAAATCTTCATCTTCTTCACCAACCCAGTTTTTCTTCCTTAACGAAAAGAACAAAATTTTCTTCACTCTTCTTCCACTTTTTTTTTCATTTCCAAACTTCTTCGCTTCAAAACTCATCTATTCAGCATTTCCATTTCCAAATACAATCTCCAAATAAATCAAAATCAACTTTACACTTCAAAACTTACAAATCCAAAATGCCACATTTTCATTCTCTTTCTACTGTCATTTTTTTCAAATATAAATTTTCTAGAATTTTTCATACTCCTTCTCTTTTTGTTATTCCCAACTTAAACACTTCTGACACTCATTACTACAACAATTAATTCAAAAGATCACTTAAAACCATTCTTACTTATCTTTAGTTCATCAACATACACAAGTCAAAAATCCAAAGTTCACACTTAAACACCTAACTTCACACATAATAGACATAATTATACTAACAGTAAAAACATAGTACATTTCGGGTAAACTCAGTTTCCAGCACTTTTCAATTTTTCTTACTTATTCATTATCAATAAAAAACTCATTTCAATTTAAACTTTACATTAGCATCATAGTATCACCAAAAACTTAGCTCTAAACTCATTTAACACCACTTTTGAACATGCATGCAGTACACGACAGGGTAACAAAGCAACGTGAATAATCACTAGTTTTCTATACTATTCTAATTCACTGATCCTTCATCTCTCATTCCTCAAGTTTATCCATTGAAACTCTACCGCCAACCTTCTCATGCATGTATTGATTTATACAGTAAATCATCATCAAAATCATTTACAATATCCAATAAATCGGAAAACACAACTTACTTGATTTCAAAAAAATTCCAACAGTGATATCGAAAGACAAGTTTCGATGGTCGGGGAAAATCCAAGATGAATAGAAACAGAGCAATATATGGACTTCCAAATAGAAAATATTGAACAAGTGTTTCGATGATGAATGTTGAAAGAAGAGAATTGGATAATGTCTAGAGAAGAACACCGAAAGAGCTGAAGAAGTGTTCTTCTCTTCTTTTTTTTCAACTTACACGTGGCACCCATGCATGTAATCCATTTGTCATGCATGTGAGGCTGCCATGTGTCACACTCCCATTTGTATCTTTTTAAAAAAAAATTTAAAATTCACCAAAAAAATTTGAAATAATAGTAACACTCTCCAAATAAATTTTCAATACATAAAAACTACATTTCATAATTTAATCGCATTTATAACTCAATTACACCCGAAAAATGTCAATGAATGCATGTACAACCATATGAATGTGTAAAAATGTGCATGTCACAATAACTTATGCATGACGTGCATTTTCTTAATTTCACATAAATTTCTCATAATCTACTATTCTTGTCCTAACATGGGTAACGGGATATTACAACTGCAACAAGTCCAAGCCTCATATACAAACAAGAATTAGCAATATCCTTAAAAGAAATCAAAGGCGAAACCAAACGTTGACAAAAAATTTACCTACAGAAGATGGAGGTGATGAGATCTACGAAGAGGACGATGAAGAGAGGAGAGTAGGGGCGAGCAGAGAGAGTCTCTTTTTTTAATAGTCTGGAAAAGATGGTAGATGGCCAAAAATGGAAGATGATGACGAGATATGGTGAAGATTGACATATATGGAAAAAGACTGTGAGACATGGTGATTGAAGAGAGAGTGAATCCAACAAGGAGAGCGTTTAGACTAAACAAAACAACATTAGTCAACCTTTTATCGACAGACCGGTTGGACCAGTTGGTTGAAAACTTGGCCAGTTTTATAGTAAATCAGTCACTTTTTACTTTGAAAGGTTATTAGATGAAACCGAACTGGACAACAGGCCGGTTCAAACTATTTCAGGCTAGACCGGTTTGTCCGATCCGATTTTTAAAATCTTGGTTTTAAGATTCGATGGGAAGGAGAGGCCCACAATGACTTTGCCCTTCCAATGCCAACGTCTTCCATCTTCATATTTTATACTTTCCTATTTATTTATTGTGAAACATGTGGGCATGAGAAGTTAGCATAAAATGACATAGAGAATTGGGAACAGATGGTCTCATCCCCAATTACTACAAGTACAACCAGAACCAACTAAAACAAAAATTAAACTACTTAGTTACTTTTTTTTAGAATAAATTAAAATTTCGTAATTGTTAGAGAAAAATTCTAATAATTACTATTAAAACGAAAAGTCGGTATATCATTTTGGATAAATTTATAAAATAATTTTTAATTTTTTTTTTAAATTACAAAATAATCCTTTAATATATTATACTATATAATTTATAATTTTACATCAATCATATCTCTAAAAACATAATAATAAAAATTAAAATAATAACAATCTATTAATTTATATTAACATTACCTTTCACATATTTGACTAATAAATGATAACCACAATTAATATGAAAAAAGATTATACAAATATAAAATAAAAGACAATATAAGGTATTTAAAATATTACAATTTCATCGTATAATAAATAATATGACTAATTACCAAAAAAATTTAAACTTTCATCAGATTTTTAATTATAGCCTGAACTTTTAAAAGTAACAATAAAATACTCAAACTTTAAATTTTTTTCCAATTCTAGCCCGACGTTAGTCTCACTGTTATCTTTACTAACTTGGAACTGCCACGTTTCAAGACATCCTTATTAATTAGACACGTCAGTGTAATTAGCAAAAGTGACTATGATTATTGAAATGACGTCAATGACGTCGAGAGAAAATCACAGCCCTCAATTTGTAACCTAAATCCCTAAGTGGTTGAAAAGATATTAAGCAAATTAAGAAAATCAAGTAACAGATTCTCTAGCTTGGCCTAGGATTTTGTTGGAATGGATTCATGTATGGAGAAACTAACTTCAATATTAGATGTTGGGAGGAAGGATGATGTTCACATTACTGATAACTGGGAATGGGAGGAATTGGGAAGACAACTATTGTTAGAATTGCCTTCGAGGAACTGTCTTGCCAATTCGAATGTAGCTACTTTCTTCCAAATATAATAGAAACTAATGAAAAACATGGACTTGCTCGTATACAAGAAAAACTTCTTCATCAAACCTTGTTAGATAGGAACTTGAGAATATGGAATATCTATCAAGGAATGGATGAGATCAAGCACACACTATGTTAAAGAAGGCTCTTAGTTGTTCTTGATGATATAGATCAACTAAAAGAATTAAAATCATTAACAGGAACAAGTGAATGGTTTGGCAATGGAAGTAAGATAATCATAACAACTAGAGATGTTGGACCCCGAACTTTTCTTGAAATTTTGAAGTGTCAAGTGACATGAAAATGAGGAAATTAGAATGAATAAATAAAAAGAAAATTTTGAATGTGAATAGTTAGATGAGATTAAGATAGGCGAAAAATGCTTTTGTTATTGAGGTTTATGTTATGGTATGGCCT
>JAJMLV010226220.1:0-13338 GCA_027123465.1 Erythroxylum coca
AAAATTAAAAATTCACAATAATTATAAAAGTTGAAATAAATAAAATAACTAATTAAAAAACTTTGAAAAAGGGGGAAGAAAAAATAAGAGGGAGGGAGGGAAATTCTTTTTTTTTTGAAAATTTTGTAAAAAATTCCCTCTACTTTTTAAAATTTCCGATATTGGCCATTATTTAGATTTTGAATTTTTTGCTCAGAAGTTTCAATCGACAATCTTCAGGTTCATATTTTTTCTTATTTAATGATTCCAATTTTTATTTTATTTGTAGGGATATAATTGAAAACACAAGTTAAAATTAAGTTACATTTTATAAAATATTTCAACATACCAAACACTATAATAAAAATCTACCCAATTTTTCTATTAGAATTTTTATAAATATCTAAACATGTGAATATCTTTACTTTTCATAAATTTATTTTTCAAAAAAATCATATTCTAAATTTGCTTTATTTTAACGCCAACCAAACTTATTCTAAATTTGCTTTACTTTAACGCCAAACAAACTTAACCTAAACGTAATGTCCGGAGAATCTGACGTTTCAAGGAAACCAACATCACTCACGAAAGATTCATTGCAAATTTATTACTCACGTGCCATAACTAGCCCTACAGAAGATAAATATCTCGTTTGGATAGCTACCCATCACCATCAGCTATGATTTGTTGTTTTCAGCTGGCTCATCAAACAGCTATTAAAGGAGTTTGGAGAGTAGTTTCCAATCGGCTGATTTGTGACAAACAACTAAAAATGAAAACGCTCTTTTATAACAGTGTGTTTGACCGACGATCAAAATTTTAAATATCAAAAGTCAATTAAGCTCTTTAAATTCTTTTACTAAATTGCGTAAGAACTTGATATATGTTTAAGTTGTATTCTTGATTAAGTTGTAATTAGGTACCACATGTCTCATATTTTTATTGATTCTGGTTCAGCCGAATTTTAGCGGAACTAAACGTTGCCGTTTGGATCCATGAATTGGCTGCCTTCCGTAGTGACTTCGATGTTGAAATCCCTGCAAAACAAAGAAGGCACGTCGGGAATTGTGTCCCGATTAGTCCTTCCAACGCTCAAGTTAGTCTTTTAATGAAGTTGTGATTGCTATATGCAAAGAAGACTAGGTTATGATTTTTTGTACCTTTGTTACGATAGAATTATACCTTATATATGGAGCAATAGCTAGGTTTAGGTCTTTACGTGTGCATGAGAGTCTTTCACCTGCGGACGGGCTAAGGAGAGTGTGGATCGGGCCTAGGCTTGACATAGCCGTTAGATATGAGATCGGTCTTTGAAGAATGGATCGATCGACTCACAGGTCGTCTGAGTTCGGGCCCTGCAAGATCGACCCGACCATACCAAATTCTAATATACAACAATTTATGATAAGTAGGACAACCTAGTTGAGATTCCTAGATACCTACATTTTAAGAATAGTGTTTGTTATTATAATTTTTTATGTAGTTATAGGTTATGAATAAAATGTTGACTTTAAATAAAAAAATAGAAAGAGTTATATAAATTTTTCATAGATAATGAAACAGTACAAGTAAACATGACTTCTCTAAAATCTAAATTTTTATAAAAATATTTAACGAAATACTGAAATATATAATATTCGTATTCTTATATTTTTTAAGTCATGTCCTCGTAAATCATTTTATAAATAAATAGTTAATACTAAATAACTAATTTTACTAAATATTTTTAATAAATAACTAATGAAATCTGTTAGTAAAATCAAACTATCAACTAATAACTGATAGAATCATTAAATTGTCAAAGAGGGTCAACATCAATTCTATCCATGCCAAGGTCTTCAAATACCATTAGTAATCTTATGAATTCCATTAGCAGACTAAGTCTTCCCTGTTTTAGGATACCACATTGAATCATTAAAAATGGTGGCAGTGAGCTTTATAGACTGTTACACCGTAAAACCAGCCAAACCAACATGGACAGGCACCTTGCCCTTGTCAGAATTGGACCAAATTGGCGTTCTAACTCATGTCCCGACCATTTACTTCTACAGACCACCACCAAACTGGCTTTCACCTAAAGCCATGATAAAGATTCTCAAAGAATCATTGAGCCATGCCCTGGTTGCGTTCTATCCGCTGGCAGGTCGTTTACGTTGGATTGGCAACGGCCGTCTTGAGCTTGATTGCAATGCAATGGGAGTCCAGCTAATTGAAGCTGAATCTGAATCCAAGTTCGACGATTTCGGTGACTTCGAACAGTCTGCCAAGTACGAAAACCTATTCCCGGCGGTGAACTACAAGACGCCGATACACGAATTACCTTTGATGATAGCGCAACTGACCAAGTTCCGATGTGGTGGTGTTACCCTCAGTTTTATCTTGTCTCATGCGGTGGTTGATGGGCAAAGCGCACTTCATTTCATGTCCGAGTGGGCACGGATTGCCCGCGGGGAGCCATTAAAGACGGTGCCATTTCTTGACAGAAAGGTCTTGCGAGCCGGTGAGCCGGCAATTACACCACCGCGGTTTTTCCACACGGAGTTCGAACGACCACCGCTGTTGCTAGGTCAAACAGATGAGAAAGAGGAGAGGAGGAAGAAGACAACCTTAGCCATGTTGAAAGTAACCAAGTCCCAGATCGAGAAACTAAGGAACAGAGCTAATGAAACCAAAAGTGTCGCCACTGAACGTGGTTTCACAAGGTATGAGACCTTAGCAGGACATATATGGAGGTGCGCATGCAAAGCTCGCAAGCATAACCCTGAACAGCCAACTGGTTTTGGTGTTTGTGTAGATTCACGCAAACGCATGAACCCACCTCTTCCACAGGGTTACTTCGGAAACGCCACTTTCGATGTGGTCGCCACCAGTAGCTCCGGCGAGCTGATCTCCAATCCATTAGGCTATGCTTCGAGCAAGATAAGGGAAGCAATCGAGAGGGCAACAAGTGAGTATGTGGACTCTGCCATCGACTTCTTGAAAAGTCAACTAGACTTGTCAACGTTCCAGGACGTGCATGCAACAAAAGGCACTGATGAAGAGCCTTTCCATGGAAACCCAAATCTTGGGGTGGTTAGTTGGGTGACATTACCGATCTACGGGCTGGATTTTGGGTGGGGAAAGGAGGTTTACATGGGTCCTGGAACTCATAACTTTGACGGGGACTCGTTGCTTTTGCCAAGTCCTGAAGGTGATGGATCGTTAACAGTTGCAATATGTCTGCAAGAGGCTAGTATGGATGACTTCAAGAAGTACTTCTATGAAGATGTTATGTAGACCATTAAATTTTAAAATTGTATGCTCTCAGTCTAAAAATAATGAAGAAGAAAGTTAAGAAAATAATAAGAAAGGGAAAAGATTAAAAAATAGAGAGAGTAGAGAGGGGATACTTGATGCTATACTATACTTACATGCATATTTGATATTAGGAGATGAATAAAAAAAAAACAATTTGTAATTTTTGTCAATTTTTATATATAATGAAATCAACTACTTCCACGCCCTACAATAGAAAACAACACAAGTGAACCCTCTCATCTTGACACGGAGCCACTTTCATCTCCCATCAATGGCAGCATCACTTCAGAACCCAAAGCCTCGATCGGAAAATCCTACAAGAGAAGCAAATATCAACGATCTTCCCCCTCCAGCGTCCAGGAAATCAAGTTCCTTCTTAGAATGCAGCATTGCAGATGTTGACTGTGTTCCTGCTAGTAAAAGAAGATCCAGAAGCCCTCTTAGGGTCAGGAGTAATGATTATCTCCGCCTGGAACTTCAGGGATCTCAATTCCCCTGAGAAAAAGCTTTCGATGAAGGATTTCATTTTGGACAATAAGCATAGTATTCTGAGCATTTTGGAATCATGAATTAAGTAAGATAAGTGTAATGACATTCTTCATTTTGTTCCCATGGGTTGGCGGTTGATTCATAACTATGAGGAACACCACAATGACCAAATTCATTTCCATACTCACTCATATGGTCTCAGCTCAAATGATTCACCTTCAATCCCATTTGTTAACTTTGAACATTATTACTCATGTCACTTTCATCTATGCTTTTAACTATCCTTTCTAAAGATCCTCTCTTTGGACTCGACACCTTGCACCCCATATCCAAACATGTTGGCTCATTCTTGGAGACTTTAATGTCACTGTATCTCTTACTGAATTTGAGGGTATGTTTGCTCATAAACATCACTGTGAGGAGTTCAAAAGCTGTCTTGAAGATATTCAAGTATCCGACTTGCCATTTGGGGATACATTCTACACTTGGAACAATAAACAATCCGGAAACTCCTTTGGTAGAAGAAAGCTAGACAAATGCTTATCCAATCTAGAGTGGTGTCACACCTTCCCACATTCTTATGCTTTCTTTCCTAATACCACTTTATCGGATCACTCCCCCATCATAGTCCAGATCAACTCTCCAAAGCCATCTCGATTTGCATTTCGTTTTAAGAACTTTCTCATTGATATTGCAAGTTTTCGCACAAGAAGGTTTCAACTTTCAACTACCCCTTTCATGGATCTAAACATTTCGTCCTCGTGAGGAAGCTTCAGTATACCAAAGAAGCTATTAAATCATTTCATAAGCACAACATTGGCAATACTTATCATCTAGTCTCCACGTACGGCTAAAGCTGCTCTTGAACAAGCTCAATCTGATCTCTACTGCAATCCTACGTCAGTGGTGCTTGTTGATAAGGAACGATAGACCGTCGAAGCCTATGCATTAAAGTTTCACCAGTCTCTGCTTAAGCAACAATCCAGGGTGAATTGGCTAAAACATGGTGATAAAAAAACTCATCCTTCTTCCGTAAGGTTATCAAATCTAGGAAAGCTTCAAACAAGATTGTCTCCATCAACCATCTAAATATTCCTTTCTAACCTTACAACCACTTGTCATCCGAGCAGATGATCATTTTTCAAAACTGCTAGGTTCTCATCCCAACTCCAAATCCTCCCCTAGGCTCAGCAGTGAAATTGTTCAAGACCGACTCTCTCCACATGAAGTTAGCTGTCTTTCTACACCTGTATCCTTTTAAGAGATTAACCATGCTCTCAAGTCAATCCACCCGAAGAAAGCACCAGGTCCTGTGGGTTTCAATGTCAATTTCTTCCTCAAGACCTGGCACATTACCAATCCAATGGTGGTCGATGCTGTCATGGAATTCTTCAATAATGATAAGCTTCTTGCAGAGATCAACAGCACCTTCATCACTCTCATCCCCAAAGGTGTTAATCCCACTAGTTTTTGGGATTTTCGACCTTAGCCTGCTGCGATACTGTTTACAAGATAATCTCCAAGGTACTCTCACTTAGACTTAAAACCACTTTGCTCAATCATATCAACTGCAATCAGGGGGCCTACATTCCTGGTCGATCTATTGGTGACAACATATCCATCGCTCCAGAGTTCTTTAAACAGTATGCAAGGAAAAGAAGTCCTAAGAACTGTGCCATGAAAATTGATTTTCAAAAAGCTTATGACATGCTGGATTAGTCGTTTCTTACTAGCACTTTCCAGGCTTATGGATTTCCTTCAAGATTCATCACTTCGATTCGTCAATTTATAAGCACCATGACCTTCAAGATCCTAGTAAATGGTGAGCCTTCCAAGAGTATTAAAGCTGCAAGAGGTATCAGGCAGGGGACCCCATTTCTCCTACCTATTCGCATTAGTAATGGAGGTACTCAACAAACTTAGAGAGGTAGAGAAAGACCCCAAATTCAGATTTCATAGCAAATGTAAAAGGTTAAAGCTTATCAATTTAAGTTTTGCTAATGATCTTTTCCTTTTCTCTAATGTTGATTGCAATTTAATAGCTTCGCTCTCCAGTGCACTTAAGATGTTTAACAAGCTTTCACGTCTCATCATCAACTACAAAAAGAGTGCTCTGTTCACTTCCAAACAAGTCTTGCCCCCATTCTAGCCCTAATGTCGAGTTTTAGATGTCAACAACTTCCTGTAACTTATCTTGGAGCCCCCATTTCAGCAACCAATCCTACCCTTGGCGATTTCAGATCTCTCACAGAAAATTCTCGACCGAATAAATTGTTGGAGTCATAGAGAGAACTGTCCATTGTTGGCAAAGCTCAACTAATTAACTCTGTTCTCTCTTCTATGGCAACTTATTGGGGCTCACATCTAGTTATTCCCAGCTATATTCACAAACGAACCGACCGAATCTTCAAGGATTTCTTATGGTCCGGTTGCAACATGCATACTAAATGGGCAGATGTATGTTTACCTCGTAGACAAGGAGGCCTTGGTCTCATTACCTCCAAATTGCTGAACCAAACCATGCTTACTAAGAAGGGATGGCGTTTGATCCAAGATCGACAATCTTTATGGGTTAAATGGGTCAATGCCTACTACATCAAGGAAAAATCCGTATGGTGCTTCAACGTTCATATGAAAGCTTCAACTCACTGCAACTGTCAACTCAGTAATGGAGAGACTATGAAGTTTTGGCTTGATCCGTGGCTCAGTTAATCTATATCCCGTTCAACCTACCTCAACTTCATACACTCAAAGGATTTATTCCTGCAAGCGCTAATGTAGTTCACGGTTTAACCATTTATCGACAACTCCAAAACAGGAATCCTCCTATAAGCAGCCCCTCACTTCTCAGTAATATCACCTTTACCAGATGACCTGACACGAATTTGTGGAGGCTAACATCTTCTGGTCAATTCACCACTTCCTCAGCTAGAAGCATACACAGAATGAAGTATCCCCAGGTACAATGGTTTCATGCAGTCTGAATTCAGAACTTTAATCCTAGACTTGCCCATCTACTTTGGCAAGCTTTCAAAATTAAAATTGCTACTTTAGACCGAATTGGTATAGGCTTCTAACCCCCCCGCAATCTAATCTGATGTCATGGATTGGAGTGTCCAACTCAAGCTCCCCCAAGAAGGTGATGTCTGGTTAATACTTCAGCTCTAGTTTAATTATCTGCGGTTTTTCATCTGGCAGATTCGTTGGCGGCGCCTCCCAACGAACCTGTTACGATATAATCGTGGCATGGCCACCTCACCCTTTTGCCCACGTTGTGGTAAAGATCGGGAGAGTAATGTTCATGCTTTACGTGATTGCTTATGGGCCAAAAAGGTTTGGACTGCTATTTTGGGCAACTTAATTGCTTCTTTCTTCACTCTTGATATTGATGAATGGATTACCACCAATGTGTATGATGTATCTTGTTCCCTTGATAATGTTATCAAATTCATTGCGGGAGCTTGGACTATCTGGCGTGCTAGAAATCGTGAGATTTTCCAATGTCAGAAAATGTCTGTTTTTGGACAACATCATAGCTATTTGAAGCTTGTTGATAAGTGTTCTGGGGAGGATAAGTTGATAACAAGGGAGAGTAGATGGGTCTCGTGGAAGGTCCTTTGGTCGACATATGTTAAAGTTCACGTTGATGGGAGCTCTCTTGGTAACCACGGTCCTACTGGTTTTGGTGGTTTATTGTGGGATGAGGTTGGTCATTGGATTGTTAGCTTCTCAGGCTCTAGGAGTATTGCTACTCACCTTCTAGCTGAACTCCAAGCTATTTCTCATTAGCATATGTTACCTTCTAGCTGAACTCCGATACCCGTGATCGTTAGCATGGGATCACGGGTATCGGAGGGTTCTTGTGGAGTCGGACTCTCTCGAAACAATTCGTCTAGTAACTACCAACTGTTCTCATTCACACCCTTACTTAGCTATCATTGATGATGTCAGATCTATGCTGAAGAGAGATTGGGATTGTTCGCTTCTTCACACTCTCAGGGAAGGGAATCAATGCGCCGACTTATTAGTGAAATATAGGTCTACTTCGTTGCATCTTTGGCATATATGGGAGTCTCCAATGCTAGAACTTCATCAGTATTTACATAATAATATTCTTTCGGTCGCTTTTTTTGAGACATTAAACCTCTTTTGTCTTTTTCCCTTTCACCGGAAAAAAAAAAAAAGTTTAATTATCTGCAGCATTTGTAAGGAGAGGAACAACCATATATTTAGGTCTATTGCGTGCACATCACAACAACTATTGATAATCATTCATGATCAAATCAAGATGCATCAGTTCCTTTACAAGTATAAGCATGTAGTAGTTAGCCAAGGAATGACCTCACGATGGCAGTTATAGTAATTCGACCGAGACAAGTTCAGATGAATGTCTGCTTATCACGCCCTAGTCTTGTCGACTTGTATTAGCTTTAAGAAGCTGCACAACTTTGTTCAATTAATGCATACACTCTTGCTTAACTAGGTTCTTTTTAAGGGTTAGCTAGGCCCCTTGAGCTAAATCCTCCAATTTTGTAAACTTCCTTCCTTCACCTCGGCCAATTGAATTTATTACAAAAAGCGTGTCCGTTTGATTTGGACACAAAGTGAACCTGATTTATAAAAGCAATTCCAAACATCATCAACAATATGTTAAGATATAAGAATTGGGAAGGTTCAAAAATAGTATAGAGTTTTATTTTAAACTAACAGAGAAATTGTTTTCAATAAACTTGTTGGATAAAAAAAAATGGTTTAAAGAAAGTAATAGTTAAATACATAAGTAAAAAAATAAAAATAAATAAAACAATTAAAAGAGAAATGAATAAAATATATAAATAACAACCACAGATATAGGATATTAGGAAAAGAATCTTGTGGACCCAATAAAAATAGGCCAAGACAAACGATGTCGGCAACGTGGGAGACAAAGGTTTATGTTCAATTCAAGCCTTGCAATCAATAAATCCATATGTTTAGAATGAGATTTTTGTATTAATATGGAATTATCGTAGTTTATTTACATTCTTAATAAAAATAACTACTAATTTTAATACATGAAATGTTAAAAATAATTGATTATTCATAATTTTTTTGAAATCTTAAATTTTAATTTATTAAAAATTTATGTATTCCCTAACATTAAAAATCTCAAATGTACATGATAATAAACCTCTACAAATTTAATAGTAAGAGTTTATTGTAAGTTATGTTTATAATAAATTAAAATTTTTAAATATAGTTTAACCTAATCAAAATATAAGTGACCGTACCAAATTCTCCTAAACAGAATCCGAATCTTTTGTTCAATTTTATGGTATTTTATTTTGTCTTATAAATTTCAATTATTTATTTATGTAAGTCTCACATAAATAAACGCAAAATTCATATAAATAAATAGTTAAATTTTTTTAAAAAAAAAGACAACGTAATATTAAACAGGATCTTGCGCTAAACAATCAATACCGAACAAACAAAAATGCATCTTAATTTTTGCGAAAATTGACCTAAAGCATCATAAATGCTGCCGACGTATACAAGGGTCATCCTAGTGTACTAATGTTGCCACTACGTTATGTGGCGGGCCACCCGTGATGGTCTAGCGGGAGCCGTAGGAAACTTCAGAGAATCGTGTTAAAACTTAAAACCTAACTTTGGGTCTCTAGGATACTTCCATGTAGCTTCCTTTTTGGAATTATGGACAATCTGACTTCGGTATAAATAGCAAGACCAGGAGAATATCGTTACGAGCACACACCAATACACCACACAGTAGACATGCTGTGTGCTCGTAATAAAAAATGGAGACTAGTCAGCAGGAACGAAAGTTCATAGCAGTCGTGAAAAGCAGCTTGCAGATTCTGGTCTCGTTCTTAATATTCTGTATGTTTCTTTATCTCCCGATTCCATCAACGTCACGATTCTTCACCGGCCTTTTTTGGTTGTTGTCACAAACCCTTGAAAGGAAACATACGTTCCTCATCTGTACTGGGATTCTCGCTTTTCTTTCCTGGGAATCATCATCAGTTTCTTGTTTTCCTTCTTCTTCTAGTTCGTCTGATGATCTTGACCAGTTTTCTGATATAGAAACAACAGAAGCTGATGGTGATGAGGAGGAGGAATGCGGTCACGAAGCCTTGGAGTGTTTGGAGAATGATTTTGTTGATGATAACGAAACCGAAGAGAACCAAGAAACATCTTTACTAACATCACCACCACCTCCTCCTCTTCTTCCGGAAGAAAAAGAAGAAATTACATTTGGTATTGGACTAAAAGGTGAAGTTTTCACTGAAGAACAGATTGGGTTTATAGTGAAGAAGGAGGAGGGAGATTATGGAGGTGAAGCAGCACCGTCAATGGAAGCTGACCAAGAGTTGGCAAATACAGAGGAACTAAACAGGAGGGTTGAAGAGTTTATAAGGGAAGTGATTGAAGAGTTTGTAAGGGAAGTGAAGGAAGAAATCAGGATTGAAGCCCAACAACCACTCATAGCATTCTAAAAAGTTAGATAATATGCAGTTTGTGTTCTGTTCTCTTTGTGATCTTCAGTTAATTTTATCGTTCTTGTAAACTAGGATTTTGAACGACATGTAAGTAGTTATCCTTTTGTCTAAATTTTGATCAAATTAACAATCCTTTTAACGAGAAAATATCTTCTTATGATCTCCAAATGACAAAGAAAATATTTATTCCTCCACTCTCTTTGAATGAATAAATTGATTTTTGTTTAATTATTTGGGAAAAAAAAGGATGAATCTTGTTTTATTCTTCGACTTGTTTGGTTTGGGCATTTAAAAAGGGTAGGTTGACATTCACTTCCCAACATGTGTGGAAATTGGAAAATGTTAAAGTCGGCATATACACATAGACACGCAGTTTTTAGATGCGACATCTGAGCCCGTTTCTGGATAAGATCTTCTATTCAATTTTATGGTGTCTTATTCTGTCTTATGAATCTTAACCATTTATTTATGCGGGGTTTACATTTATTTATACGAGACCTACGCGGGACCAACATAAATGAATTACTGAAATTTATTGGAAACAATAAGACATCATAAAATTGGACAGAAAATCTGAATTCCCGATCCTGACCCTGTCCGGTCTTTTTTTTGTTAAATATAAAATTTTTAACGGGATAGAATAAAATATAATAAAATAATAAAACAAATAAATAAAAATAATATTAAAATATTATTGTCAGAAAAAATGATATAATAAAATATTGTTTGAATAAAGGATTTATAACGTAATTAAGTATAAAAATTGTTTATTATTTTACATTCCATCTTAAGCCTTTAAGCTCAAAACTTTTTATTTTTACTGTTTAGCACATAATAAAATGTAATATGAAACCTTCTCTTTTATTCTATTCCATACTATTTTATTATAAAATTTATTTAATAATATTACATTTTAAATATATTCTTAATGTTAATAGGTAGGTTAGAATTGATAGGACCTCGAGCTGATTTAATGTTAACAGCTCAGTTCATAAGAACTCGGGTTAAGTTTAGACTCAAACTACTTAGGAGCGACGCGTATAACTTTTGCGAAAAACGATATGGATCATTTTTTCATTTTAAATTTAAAAATAAAAATAGCTCGAGTCGTCCTAACAGAAGCGATCGGCATCATTATTACATTTTAATTCAAAATTATTTTTTTAAAAAAAAAACAGCTCGAATAGGGGTGGGGTCGGACTTGAGCCCCGGCGGAAACGGTTTCGCCCGGCTTAGGCTTGGCTGAGCCTTTGCCATCCCAAGCGGTTTTAGTCAAAACAATACATGTGCACATGTCGCATGGATAATAATAATTTGTATATCAGCTTTTAATGCTTGAAATGCAAATTTTTATGTCAAATCCAATTTTCACCAAAGACTTTTTAATTATTTGAACTCATTTGAAATTTGGAATTTTTAAACAATTATTTATGTTGAATTTGTGTATGAATTAATGATAATTAATTCATCATATATTTTGTTTTAAACATGTAATTTTTTAATTATTACCTATATATAAATACTTATTTAATATATATTTATAATATAATTACATTTCTTTACTAAATTCTTCGTTTAATTTGAATAATTCATTCATTAAGTGATTTATCTCTTACATATAATTTATAAATTATTACAGCTATCGAAAATTGAAATACATATGTATCTATTCCATATTTAAAAGATTATTACATTGCATAATTATTGAAAAAAAGAAAAAGAGATCCTTACATAAATAACTCCTAAAATTACATTCATACGTATTAATTTAATGAATTCATATAAAGTTAATCAAAAACTTTTCCTGCATAAACTAACTCCGCGATGACATTCATGAACATTAATTTATATGAAGTGTAAATAAAAACAAATCTCAAGTGTAAAAAGTAATAGTTAAAACTGCCAAGGAGCAATACATATGCTAATGTATAAACATGGCTACAGTTAATATGAATACATAATGTCCTCAAACAGTTGTCTTAATTGAAAGAGAATGATACACATTTTAAAATAGTTAATTTTCAGCCCTTTAATTATAATAATTGAAGGATAAGTAAACTTCATTTTGGATAATAATAATAAGATTAATCAAAAATCAAACTTAATCTTACAGATTAAAGAGAATATATTCAAAAGTGTCTAAACTTTTAATATTTATTTAATTAATGTTTAGGATTTTAAAATTTTCAATTGAATAACTAACATTTTAAAATCTTAATAATCCAGTTCACTTATGACGTGACATATCTATTAAATATGACGTGACATATCTATTATTTACATCAACGAAAACTAAGTTATAAATTGAATTATTAAAATTTTAAAAGTTTATTGAAAATTTTAAAAATTTTGACAGTTAATTTAAAAAAAAAATCTAAAAAGTTGAACAATTTAGATTAATGATTCTTATATATTAATGCAACAAAGGGTTTGCATAATAAAAGTTAAATTATCAAACATAGAATGCCAAATTCCCCCGTTGATGAGAGTGTTAAATTAAATCTGCTATATTTGAAGTGCATGCCCTAGCTATGGAGGAGCTTAACAAACTTAAAGTACACTGGTGTGGAGGAGTCGATGAAAGCGAAAAGCCATTTTAATGATTAAAGCAAGATCGATTTCGGGCTCCATTGAAAAGTGGAATCTACTTCAAAACTTATGAGAGTACTACGAAAGAGGACAAGTAACAACTTGGGCACTCTAGTAGTCAATTATTGCAAGTAAGGTAAGCAAGTACGAAGTTTTTAAGCATGGAAAACATAGTTTTTGAAAAGTCAGTCGTCTTGGTAAATGGTCGGCTACCCACCCCAGATTGATATCAGGAGAATTTAATGTTCAAGTTGGCCCTTCATTATCTAAACACAATTGATTAGTTTTTATATAGCGATTTGAGTGACTTAGATATGGATGAAAACATGTTGAACCTGGTTCACTTGCTCTTTTGTGCCCTTGCATGCAAAGCATTTATAAGTTTCAAACTGATACTTGAGTTTTTGTGAAAATGCTCTCCATTCTTCGAACGATAATTGGATTTGGCAAAAATTTTAACTTTTGAAGTTTTCAAAACAAAGTA
>JAJMLV010226314.1:0-13301 GCA_027123465.1 Erythroxylum coca
CCTAAAGGCCAGTTTCAAGTCAAGATAGCAGATGGTTCCTATGTTTCAGCAGAATCAGTGGGAGTAGTTATCTTGGATTTTCCTAGTGGTCATAGGTTATATTTGGAGGATGTTTATTACATGCCTATGATTGTAATGAACATAGTTTCTGTTTTTTGTCTAATAAAATCTGGTTATTCCTTATATTTCGAAAAGATTGTTTCAATATATGAGATGAACCAAGTTTTATTTATCTACAAAATCAAATTTTTTATTAGGAAAAAATGTAAAAAATTTTATACTTCTCTATTTTATTTTTTTAGAACAATCTTTCCATTAATTATAAATAAGGCCCCTTTCATTTTTCTTTTGAATGAGGTGCATAGGCTTGACTCGTTCATTACGGGAATATGTGATTCACGCCCTTACACAATAGGAAATGACCTAATCAACAAAACGTGTTAAATAAATATGAGATTAGCAATTAAGTTAAATCACTCGGCTCGGCCACTGTTGCTTAAAAGATATACGAATATTCCAATGATGACAATAGCTTCCTCTCTGCCTTAAGCAACTCTTAATTAATCTTTGTTTCATTAATATTGTAATCTAGAGTTAATTATACTTTTATTTTTATATATTAAAAATTTCACCTTACATAACCATATTTTATTAATTCTCTATTAAATAAATAATAGTGAAATTGCACTAAAGTGGGATCCACCAATTAAAAACAAAGAAAAGCGGGTCTCACGAAGACCTAAAAACCTGGAAACTTCAGAAATTTTAGGTCACCTGTACGCTGACATGGCACGAGGACAGCCGTCCAACTAGATCCAGCAGTGACGCAACAACCGCCAAACAAAAGAAGAGAGAGAGAGAGTGACCTCGTAGCTCACGACACCTCACCGTCGCAAAAAATACCAAAAACACCCTCCCCCTCTCCGTCTGCCTCTGTTACACCGTCAGAGTGAAATTTCTCAGCAAGTTGAAGTGTGGCTTCCAGGTGCTTTTCCCAAAGGGCAAAAAAAAAAGGCTGCTCCTCCAAAATTGACTAAAATCAGCACTCGGATCAAGTTTAGTTTTTAAGTTTACATTAGCCTTGCATGATTTGATGAGATGCTGAAAAGAGAGAATACGACATTTTTCAAAGGAACGGTGATAAGCTAATATGAAAAAAGGCAATTGATATTTATGTTGAAGGCTGTTGTGATAGTTGGCACCATAGATATTATTAGCCTTTATTGCTTTCTTAGTGCTTGTTCCTTTCACTCCTTTTATTTATTTATTTATTTAAGTTTTACATTTGCAATCTTGCCCGTAACTACTAATTAAGTATAAGACTGTATATTATTACTAAATTTTATGTATCATCGAACATTTTATTAAATTATTGTTGATGTTATTATTGTTATATTTGCAATATTCACCAATTACAAAATTGAAGTAATTCTTAAGTAGTAATAAATATCTTTTTGCATCCTCTTTTTAAACTTTAATTATTTTATTAATTTGTGAATTATTAGGTACAATTCATTATGTAGGTAAAGAAGATAAAAAAAAAGTTGATTTCAATATATATTTGTTTTATTGTTGAAGTTCATAATTAATTACTTCAAATTTTAGTCTTTCTAATGCCTATAGGTCCCGAATTGAAAACATAATCCTAACTAATATATTGTCACTCTATCATTTCCGATACTAATTAAATTCAAGATCCAAGTGAAATCAATCCTCCTACTCTAGGGTTTCTGAATTCCTAGAGAAAATAGGGTTTTTATGAGCCATTGTGAATTTTGTTGTATGTAACGTTATAAATTGTATAAAATATATTAATATATTCAAAAAATTCATCATCATATCTAGTTTAAAGTCCGTAATAAAACAAAATTTGAAAAAAATATGATATTGTAGTGATTAAATTCAGTTAGGAAAATAATCTATACCAGAGTCAGAGTGAATGTATCCAGCTGTTGGTCATTAAAGGAGGGATTAATAACGATGCCAAAAATAACGAGAAGATGATTAGATTAAGATAATCACAATTAACCAAACTCGTCAGGGGCAAAATGGGAAACATAGATCCTGAAAACCTACCTGGAGTCCCCGTACAACAGTATAAAACCCCCAAGATCAGGGGATCAAAGCTCGTCTCGTGGGTTGTTGTTATTAAAGCCTTTCTCTACGCGCCACCAGCGATGGAACCGCGAGCACCGCCGCTGCAGGGGCAGCTGCAGCGGAGCATCTCCGCACCCAACAACACAACCGTCCTCAACAAATATCAACTGGGCAGACTTCTGGGGCGAGGTAGCTTTGCGAAAGTGTACGCCGGTCGTGCTCTAACTGACAACAAAATCGTGGCGGTTAAAATAATCGACAAGGCACGAACAGACGCCGCCATGGAACCTCGGATCATCTCCGAGATCTCTGCCATGCGACGCTTGCAGTACCACCCCAACATCCTCGGAATCCACGAGGTTATGGCCACCAAGACCAGGATTTACCTCGTCATGGAACTGGCGTCCGGCGGCGACCTTTTCACGAACGTTCTTCAACGTGGGAAGATGAAAGAGCCGACGGCTCGCAGGTACTTTCAACAGCTCGTTTCGGCTCTCAGTTTCTGCCATCAAAACGGCGTTGCGCATCGCGACGTTAAGCCTCACAACATCCTCTTAGATGAAAAGGGTAACTTGAAAGTTTCGGACTTTGGGCTCTCAGCTTTGGCTGAGGCGAAGAGCGTTAACGGGATGCTTCACACGGCTTGTGGGACGCCGGGGTTCACGGCGCCGGAGGTGATGTCCAGGCGCGATGGCGGCTACGACGGAGCTAAAGCAGACGCTTGGTCTTGCGGGGTTATTCTGTTTTTTCTGCTGACTGCTACTTTACCTTTTGATGACAGAAGCATTGCGAATATGTTTAAGAGGATTTACAGGAAAGATTATCAAATACCTCCATGGGTTTCGAAGCCGGTTAAGTCGATCGTGAACCAGCTGCTTGATCCGAATCCTGATACCAGAATGAGTATAGAAGGAATCATGAAACACTCTTGGTTTACAAAGAAATTCGAGTCGCCGAGTCAAAGGAGTGCATTAGAGTTGGATGAAACGAAGCTGTGCAGACCCTATGCCAATGTAAATGCATTTGATTTAATATCCTTGTCTTCAGGATTGAATCTATCGGGGCTTTTCGAGGTCGTGAACAGAAAAGACAAGAGATTCACGTCGAGCCAGACGGTGGAGAGAGTGATGGACAGAGTGAGAGAGGTGGGAGGAAGATCTGGATATAGGGTTGTTGAGGGTAAGGGTGGGGCTATTGGGTTAGGGAAAGGGAGACTCAGTTTGGTGTTTGAGGTTCTGGAGATTGCAGAGAGATTGTTGTTGGTGGAAATGAAGGTGGTGGAGGGTGGTTTAATGGAGTTTGAAGAGACTCACTGGGGAGAGTTGAAGGATGGGCTTGAAGATGTTGTACTTCAATGGCACAATGATGCCATCTAAAAAGACTGAATTATATCTATATGGGGTTTCTAGGTATTGAAGATTGGGTTAAGGGGAAAACAATGGTTTGATCGTTGTACATGGAAAGAATTCTTTAGAAATCACATTAGTGTTTTAACCTTATAAGATTAGATTGCGGTGTTTCTTAATCTAAGCTTGTAAATGTAACCACAGTTTGTGTAGAATAAGATTCCTTTACTATTATGGTTTTCACCTTCTGATATTTTCATTTGGCGAATGACACAAACCTATATTTAGATCATATGAATAAACTATGAACGCATCACAGTGTTTTTCTTCTGGGGTTAAGAATATACATCCAAAAGAAGTGTTTTAAGAGAACTTTCTTAAACAATTTGTCAACTTGCACATAAATTGTGACTATAATTGATTCTTGGCTACCGCAGGACATATATGATGGAACGGACGATTATTATGGAGGAAAGCTTGACAAGACACAAGTAACTCTGACGAAAACTTCGATTCCTAATCACTAATAATGGAAGTATGACTCCAGATTCCAATGCCGAATGATTGCAACTGACGACCCTTTCTTATTATATAGTGGAATAAGCTTAGAGCCAAAAAGACGTGTGTGGCAGACCAGTTGTGCTTGCGCGTTTCTAACCTGTAACTGCTAATGCACCTCCCTGGAAACATTACTTATCACTGATTCACTTGCCTGGCCCCGGCATCCAGGAAACGTCTTCTACTCCTGTCTGATTTAAAATATTATTTGATCTGGAAGAGCCAAGGCAGAAGAAGAATTGAGGATAGGAACAAATTGATGCAAAACTGGTTGAACATTGGGAACTGTCTATGAGGATTGTTCTTACATTATACGGGATATGCTCCAAGTATTTACAGATTTGCTTATGCATTTCAATCCTACCAGTAACATACTTATCTACCGAAATTCTGCGGAAGCTCTAAAAAGTTGCTAAATCATAGATCATCGTCGTAATCTATCTCAAGTACAGAAGAGAGAGCTAGCAACCATGCTTGCAAGCCACTCCGTGCATCCTTTTTTCTCGCGGCCTCCAGCTTGCTAATAGCTAGCTTTGATATTCCACATTTCAGTAAAACTATTCCCAGAGATCTAAATGTAAAGTCATCAGGTTGAATGGCAGCTTTGACCATTTCCTGGAAAGTTCCCATCGCTTCTCTGAATCTACCATCCAACGAATATAACCCCAGCACGTTATTGTAGCTCAATAAATCGGTCAAGAGCCCCAATTCTTTCATCTGCTTGGCAATCGGAATGGCTTCCTCAAACCTGCCGAGTCGCTTGTACATACATAACATCATGGCAAAAGTGAACTCGTTTGCTTGCCCTTTTCTGTTCAAACTTTCAAATATCTCTTCAGCTTGTTCAACCATAGATTGCTCTGTGTAAAGGTCTATCATACAATTTGAAGAGTATGTATCAGGACCAGTATCTGATGATTGTAGTAGTTTGTATGCTTCCTGTGCTTCTTTTAAGTATCCAACTTTGGTATAGAGCTTGATCAAGGAGTTGTAAATTACTGTATTCCCTGGCAGACCTGCCTTTTTCATTGCATCAACATAAGTGGTCGCTTTTTTAACACTTCCAGCATTAGCAAAAGCATTTATCAATACCCCATAAACTATGATGTCTGGCTTCACATCAAAGGCAAGCATCTCTTCATATAGTGCCACTGCTGCTTCCAATTTATCTAGCTTCACGAAGCTTGAGATCACAGCACAATATGGAACACAGTCATTTACCAATCCTGCATCTTGCATCTTCCTCAGGTATAGTTTTGCCTTTTCAGGAAAGTCAGCACTAGCCAAAATCTGTATAAGAGAGCTATAGGTACATTTGTCTGCAACTACACCATGAGCCTCCATGCTTTCAAACAGTTTACTTGCCTTATCGTAACTCTGTCCTAAACCATATGCTTTAATCATCACATTAAACTCAAGGACGCTAAGTTTCTTCATCTCCATGCAGCAAGTGAATACTTTCTCAGCTTCCAAAGTATACCCACGCTCCCCATAAGCATCAATGTTGGCAGAATAGCACTCAGAACTCATACTTCCTGCAAGGTGAAACCTCCTGAACCACAACCATGACTTTTCAAGCATCCCAGAACCTATATACATTCTAGTCAAAGCAGACTGGGTATATTCATCGATCTTAAGACCTTTCATATCCATTTCGAATAAAAGTGCCTCAGCTTGACTAACCTTATGCCTAATAGAGAATGCATATAAAAGAGTCCTGTAACTCACAAGGTCTGGCTCTAACTGTGCCTCCTTCATCCTTTTAAAGTAGAACTCAGCCATGTCGATATCATTATGCTTGGCATGTAGGGAAATCAGGATGTTATATGTTCTTGTGTCTGGTGGGCATCTAAGTTTCTCCATTGTTTGCATTAAAAAAGACACTTCATCAAGGTGTCCATGGTTACCACAAATGTGAATCATTGTATTGAAAGTTACTGTGGTTGGAACAATCCCCTCTCTAAGCATCCGTCCAAAGGTCTCGGATGATTCTTTAAGTTGGCCAGCCTTTCCATATGTATCTATTAACGTATTGTATGTGTGTGAACTCAAAGATACATTCACTTGAGCATATTCCTCTCCTTTAGCTATAGTTATAGGCGTTCCTTCATGCTTAGAATGTTCACGCAACGACCACCTCTTGAAGAACTTTTCGGCTTTTTGAAACTCCCCCGCTTTCTTATACATTTGAACAACAGTCCCCATTGTTACCTCATCAGGTTCCATTCCTTGGCACTTCATCGTCTCAAGCCAGCAAGTTGCCTCTTTTCTCAGGCCGCCTTTGCTGTAAACATCAATTAGTGTACCGTATGTAGAATTAACAGGTGATATGCCTCTATCACACATTTCATACCATAAACTCTCAACATGTTCCCACTTTCGTGCTTTGCCAAGTATCCTAAGCATGATATTATAGTGAATCACATTCAGCTCATAACAACCCTTTCGCTTGAACCACTCAAAAATCTCCACAGCTCTTTCCCAGCTCGACTGCTCCTTTAGAATTATACTCCTCTCTTTGTTACTAAGCGTATCCTCCCATGGCCGAAAGGCCTCATCCAAGTCCTGAACCGTATCCAAAGCTTGCAAAATCAATGGAATACAGCCTCCGTATTTCATCGAACACTTGGCACGCACATTTCCTAACGAGACATTTTCCCTCAACCCTTCAATTTCCTTTCCAGATTTCTTGACACCCTCAGTTCTAGAACTATCCCAAGTGGGTTCGCTCGGTTCTCCATCTGGGTTTTTCTCCGAACGTTGGTTATCGAACTTGGGTTCACGAACAACAACCGCTCTACTCGTTTTCTCATGAAGATGTTTGTGAATTACTCCATTTAAGTTTGTAACGGCGCCATTGCGAGTGACAGTCTCGAGGACCTTGTATTTCTTGAATGGCTGAACAGAAACATTATCAGGAGGAGACACAGACAGTGAAACTCCAAAGTTCGTGGAAATTGGAGCTCCAACGTTGGTTGTGGTCTTGCTGGAAGCGAAAATGTGGAGGCAATTAGTATCCAAGTACTGAAGCTTCAAAAACATTTTGCCTTTTTGCCCAATTTCCTCCGGAAAATGTTTGGAGACGGTACTATGAAAACAGAGACAACAAAAACATGATTTCGAATGACATAGTGACGGCTGTCGGAATACCTTATAAGGAAAGAAGTGAGATGGTGAAAATGTAAGTCGTGTACTGTGGAATGTTGACAGGATGAGATTGAATAAGGTGTTTGGTTAACAGGCACGGTAAGAAAGAAACGTAAGGAACGAAAAAAAAATTATTGATAATTTATTACGATTGAATAAATAATATTTTTATATTTTGGGCAATATTCTATACAGCGAGCAATGAAAATTATGACTTCATTTGATAATATTGAATTAGTTTTTTAAAAATTAAAATAATTTTTACTATAATATGATCAAAATAACTCCTTAAGGAAGGCAATATATCTACCTAAAAGATAGACTACAAACAGTATCACTAAAGACATTACTTATACTTTATGGTCATGAAAATTGGCAAGATATGGTGCTTTGTTAACCCCCTTATTGTTAGTATTTAGGATCTTTCTTTCTCTTCCTTGTTGACTTTCTTTTTGCAATTTTGGACTGCACACAAAAATCTCCTGGAATGTCAGAAACTTGGATTGCAGCTGATGAAGAATCACAATCCTCTACTATCAAGTCTGAACTACTTCCTTGATGAGAACCTATTGTCACATAAGCAAAAGAATTACAATTCGATGCCAAGATATGCTCTGCCCCAAGATGTGTTGCAATCTGAGAAATGATAATCTCATAACCCTGACTTGCCACACAGTTATCGTTGGAACTCACCATTGTTGTTTGTTTTTCAAACTCCAGCCTTAGATGTCTCATTTTGCCTAATAGTTGTCACTGGAGTCAACATACTAGCCCAATCTATTTGGCATTGCATCAAATATTGTGAGTTGAAGTGTTCCACGTCAGTATCTAGACGCTCCACATTGTCTGCTCTAAAGTTGTCCATAGCTGATTGTTTTGGCACTACGTCAACAATCTCAATCTGTTGAGTAACCTCCACAATCCTTTTGAATCCTAGTTCCTCTGTAGAAACTCCAGCGGTCTTATTTTGCATTGCATCAATAATACTAGCATACTTTGCCAACTTTAGATTATATGTAATATGATCTGTTGATTGTTCCTTCTTAAAACTAGGATCAACCTTATTTTAGTTGTCAACCACTTCAGGATGCTCCCCTGTGTCCCTCTCGGTTAGAGGAATCTAGGTAGGCTGCTTATGAAACTTCTTCTAAGCTGTAGTGCCAGCTTCAACTTCGACTGTTAATTGTTCAATCCCCATTAACTCCTCTTGCCAACCTGTTTTATAGCTTTTCCCAATTGGAATCCATTTCTTACCATTGTGTGGCTTCCAATGATAGGATAGTTGTATTTCTCCTTTCACCATCTCCTAAGATTCACCAAAGGCATAACTGGAAGACAATCTAGTAGTGTAGCCTGTCAACTCACTTCTATGCATATTTTTGCATGCCCTATCTTTTCCATACATGATGCCTGAGCATCCGTACCCAACAATTTACCCAAGGAACTAACAAGAAAACTTAACCCTTGCACAATCCATAATTTAAGCAGTAGATTATGGAATTGGACCCAAAATGGGAGAGATTCAACATATTCCTTATTAAAAACAATTCCTAGCTTCCACTTTTGTAAGTACATTAGTTGTCCCCCAATATACAAAAGACCTATTCCAATTATATCATTCAGATTACTGTCCAAAGCAATTTTGAAAATAATCATGTCATTAATAGAGTTTTCCCAAACCTTGTTTACTCCACGGTGCACTAGCTCAGGCCTTGATAATTGGAATTGCAGGACATTTGCTCCAGAAGGATCATACGTGAGTATTCGACCACGCTCTTTCCCTTACTTGTAGGAGTTCAATGGGAGGACAAACAATGCCATACTTCATGACATCAGGGTAATGCTTCATTTGAATCTTATGTTGCTGGAATTGAAGTTGTTTGCTCCATGCACCAGCAGTCGGGGAAGATCCATGGGTCTTGGAGACTCTAGAGACGTCAACACTAACGCTATCTCTAGGTTTAACTCTTTGAGAGACTTCACGCGAATGAGCAGGGAACTCCTCCACAACTTGAGTAGGCAGCCCACCATCATCGGTAGTAGCAGAACCCAATACCATGGACACTACTGTGGAGCTCCCATGGGTTTTAGCGCTACTTGCTTCTGTTGTCCCTCCGTTGGTGTGGATCACCATCATCAGATCTGGATCTGGGTTAAAGGAGAGGACACCTCCCTTATTCCCCTTTGCACCGCAATTGCTTGCTATTGTTATATCCGCTATCACCAGTTGCTCCACCTTGCCCCGCTTTGCCTCCTTTCGGCAAATCCGCTTTGCCTCTTAGGTCTCTGCTTGCGTCGCTCCATATAGGTCTTTGCTTCCCCTTACGCCGCTCTTGATGGGTTTGTTATTTACACCACTTTAGATGGGTTAGCTGGAAATGGCTCTCTGCTCCCCCTTGCGCGACCCCTTCAGTCTCTAGCTATGGTGGCGCTACTTTGTGGCCTGCCGCACAATTGCTGGTAACTTGTGGAAACAGGTAGAGATTACTTTAAGCTCAGCAATTGTGTCTCTTTTTGAATTAATTGTTAGCTAAATCTATCAGTAGTGATGACAATGGATTAATATAGCATATTTGACAAGTGAATAATATTAACTGTTTATTTAAAAATGTTTGGTAAAATTAACTTTTTAATATTAGTTGTTTATGTGTAAAATAACTTATAAAGGTATTAATTAAAAATTTTGACTTATGAGGATATTAATATTATATTAGATATTCCGTGATTCCTCATCGTGCAATTTACTTGGTCATTTCAGTTGTCTTTATATTTACTTTCAAAGTTAAAGGAAGATGTATATAATGAGATAATAACTCTTTGTATATTCTAACTCAAAATTGATATTAATTCAACTTCAAAAATTAAAATAATAAGCTTACTATCTCTATCTCTATCTCTATCTCTATCTCTATCGTTACTCAATCTCCATCTCTATTTCTACCTCTTTGAGTAATTTGTAATAACTTTTGGATACAATAATCTTTTAGTCCCTTAATTGAAAATGCTTCTTATAAAAGCGTTTTCAAAATCAACATATTGAATTCAATCCGCAAACTCAATCAGTTGATTACCAAACATAATTATCAACGATTTGATATGGTCAAACAGCTAAAAACTTTTCAATCCGCCAAAAAATGATCAATAAGTCATTTAACAAATAAGACCTATATCCATTTTCATCCCTCCGTATATTTATTATAATTTTTACTACTATTTTCCCATATGAATCAAGCATACTCTTACACGATTATTGCAATTTACACCTTGTAAGTTAATCAGTATTAATAATCAATAATATAATTATTAAAACAAATTTTCATTATTTATGTTATTATCAGTATTAATAATCAATAATATAATTATTAAAACAAAATTTCTTTATTTATGTTATTATTACTAATGATTATGAATTTTTTATTCTATTTATTGCATAAAAATAAAAATAGGGATGACAATGAGCTAGATTAAAGTAAAGTCATTCTATATAATAGTTTAATTTGCTCAAATTAAATAATTTGAGTTTAATATAATAGGATTTGGACAGTTTAAATTTTAATTTAATTAAAATTAAAATTAATTATTTTTAATATAACTTATCAGAATTTTTATTATTAATTAATTTGATCTTAGTTTAAAATCTGATAACTCAAATTTAACTTATTAATTTTAGGATAGATCAACTAGATCTATTTTATTATTCCTACACAAAAATACAACAAAATGACAAAGAAATTAAGATTGAATACAAAAAAATGAAAATATTTTATAGTTAGTATATTTTTTAAAATAAAGTAATTTAATTTTAATAAGTAAAAAAATTAAATATTCAATCTTGATATAAAATTTACTCAAAACTTAATCTATGTGGATTTTAATTTACCTTTGATGTTTCTAATTATTTTTATTTTATTTTCATTATCTAATAATTTTTATCACAAAAATATCCCAAGTAATAAGGCACTGTTATTTATAAGGATGTTAATTTCTAAGTTATCCACTCCAATTTTTTGCTTAACCATTCGCAGTTAAACTTTCTTGTTCTTAAAAGTAAGAAAAACTATATAAAGTATTTTTATCCACTCAACTTTTTCAATAGTTTTTATTAAAGAACTAATTTTGAACACCTACTAAGACTACTAAGATAAAGAGTTTTGTTAATATTATAATTAGTTTTCTGAACTTAAGAAATTAGTGATTTTGCCATACTAAACATTAGGTTACCATATTCTTTTAAGTGTTAAAATTATTAGGATATTATTTTATTATAAAATTGAAGAGACAGTAGAATTTTCATTTTAATGAGCTTTTATTTAAAAAATATTTAAAACAAATCAAACACCCAATTTGAAATGATGTTATCTACTTTAGTTTTTTAAATTTAATATAAATGTTTTGGTTTAAAATTAAGAAATCCCTATATAAATGAAATGGTTCATGATTTTGTGCTAGTTAATTGACTATTTTAAAAAAATAGTCAATTAATTAAAAATTTTGAAAATTTTAATACTGAATTGAAAAAATTATAAAAGGTTGGACAATATAAGATTGATTATCCCTTAAAAGAAAAAACAAGTATTCTAATATAGGCAAAATTACGACAAGTGAAGTAAACAGAGTAAACCGTTATCCTTACATTAGCCTAGTTAGAAGTCGAATCAAAATTATTTGTCGCAACCTCATTCAGTTTAATATTAGGAGTTATAAATATATTTCTGAGTCCTCTCATATGCCTAGTGGCATGAGTTCCCTCATCTTTTCCCCCCTTTTCTTAGGGTTTTCTACATGACACTGCCGTCCACCGATTGTGCCTTGTTGGTTGAGAATCTTGACCCAAGTCACCTCCACTTTAAAACACAGCCACTTTTTACGGTGACGTAGCTTCTTTCCGGTGAGCTATCATCTTCCTCTTGACTTTCCGCCTCATCATTTCACGCGCGACTCATAAGGTTTTCTCCATGGAAACCGCCCTCCACCAATTGACGTTGTCTGATGAGGAAGCTGATGACAGCTTGGCTATTCCCCCTTCGTCTGCTTCTTGGCAATCGCCCTTTGATCTTTGTTTGGTCGGCATGTTCTTAATGTACAATCGCATCAACTTTGTGTCTATGAAGGAGGCACTTGTTGATTTATGGCATCCTCTCGCCGACATTTCTATTTCTGATATGGGTGCCAAACGCATCCTATTTCGTTTCTATGCGGCTGTGGATATGGACAGGGTTCTGGATGGTACTCCTTGGTTGTTTAATAGACACTTGCTACTCCTTCATTGAATCCAACCTGGTGAGGATCCTCTTCATATCCCCCTTATTTTTACTGAAGTTTGGGTGGTGGTTCGTAAGCTTCGCCCTGGGTATATGACTGAGTTGGTTGCCCGAGGTTTGGGGGATTTTATCGGATCTTTTCTTGCCTATGACCTTACTGTTCGCAAAGATGCTAACGATGAATATGTGATGCGGATTCGGGTTCAGATTGATACCACGAAACCACTGCGTCGAAAGAAGAAGATTGTTGACCCTGATGGTTTGGTGTTTTATGCTCTGTTTTCCTATAAACGAATTTTTGTCTTTTGTTTCCTCTGTGGGAAGTTGGGCCATACTGACTCTGTCTGTGATTTACTCCTCCATCACAAGCGAGAAGAGTTAAAGCCAATGTGGGATGAAAGCTTGCGGGCGACTGGTCGACGCATGCAGCGTCCGACGAGTTCCTGGCTGAGATCGGACACAATGGGTCCTCCTGATTTGGGTGCTCCGAACTCTGAGGGATTGGCTGGTGGAACTCTTGATGTGTTGCCCTCCCAAAATTTTCGCAATTCCTTCCTTTGTGGGCCTTTACCTTTTGATCAAAACTTTGCAGCTACGTCTTCTACTGCTGACGCAATGGATACTGATTGGCAGACTGTAAGGCACGGGTCCACTGGGCCTGAGGAAGACGACCCTATGGATAAGCCCACTAATCCAAAGAAGCAGCCTCGTTTCAAACAGACTACTCCACCCCTTCCATTTCTGCAACCAAGGATTTAGACGAGGATCACACACAACACCCAAGGGTCAGACCTTCCACTACGAAGGTCAACCGACGACCATGAGGCTCTTAGTGTGGAACTGCCGAGGTGCGGGTAATCCTCGGGCAGTTCGAGCATTGAAGGATATGATT
>JAJMLV010226511.1:0-13229 GCA_027123465.1 Erythroxylum coca
CTCCCTCTTTCGAGAAAAATTGGATCAAGACCTATATATTATCAAGACATATATCTCAACTAAAAACCTTATGTCTCGTTTGATAATTACTAACGGAAGAATTAGAATAAAAAATAAGAATGAGAATGAAAAGTCATAATCAGAATAAAAATGAAATTACTAATTTTGCGTGTTTAGTACACAAGCATTAGAAATAAGATTATATAAATTAATTTTTATGTCAGTGTGTGATACCAAATATTAATAATGTTGATTATAATTTTTGCTTATTATGTGATTGATTTTGTAAATAAATAATTAAAATATTTTTTATTATGTTTAATTAATAAAATAGTTTTATTTAATCAATAAATAATTAAAAATTAATTTTAGTGATTCAATAAATTATTATTTTTAAATAAGTGTACGATTTTTTATAAAAATAAAATTAAAAAAATCATAAAAAAGAGGAAGAGTGAATTAAGAGTTCAAGTTAAAACAAATCACAAATCAAAATGTCAACTTTACAATAAAGCACTTTATTAATAGTAAATGATGGCCGCTCAAATTAAGTTTCAAATCTAATCTTTTATATTCCGAGTCCAACTCACATGATAATTAAATTAAAAAAATAAAAAAGATATATATTACACTCAAAAGATGGAATCGCTTGTTCCAAGCACTTCCACACTTCAGCTCGACAAAATAATGAAGAGTTAAATTATAGTTTAATCTTACTTCACTTATAAAAAAGTTATCAAATACCCAATATACATAGAGAGGTACCACATTGAATAAATTCTTATTGTTGTAACGGAACTCAAGCATAAGACTTTAGAGTCAACTGCTTTTCTAATAAACAGTTGAACTATTAGAAAAATAAAAAAAAAAGTTACACTTTTTTTTATTTTTTTTTATAACTCAGGGTTCGGGCCTATGAGTCACCCACTCAGACTCATAGATAGGTAAATTCGGGTCTGATCCTAATTAATATCAGAGATACTTGCATCAAAAATAGGTCGTCATCACCAGGAGATTACGTCAATTCAAAAAGTTACACTTGTTTGGGTTTGACGTGGAGAGCAAACTTTAGTCTTTTCACTCAATCATTGCATGACTTTGTACACGTGTGGCTTTTGTAATAATTTGGGCATGTTAAACATTTTTACCGCAATTTGAGGAATATTATATTGTTATTATGAGGTAGTGGTTAGTGACTAATCTATATAAACATACTTTAATTGTGTGTGTATAAAAAGGTTACTGACTATTGAGACCAATGTTTTGAAAATGAGACCGAATAAGAGAATCGGTGACTCAAAATATAAAATGGTTCAATTTAATTCGTATTTTTTGTAAGTGATTGGGATTGAATTGAAGAATCAGTGACTTGGAATATAAAATGGCTCGGTTTAATTCGTATTTTTTTATGAATAATTGGCCCGTTTATTTTACAATCGAACCGATAAAAATTACTGAATCGGTGAAAGAAGAACCGATCGGTCTATTTAAAATATTTTGATTTTGATAATTTCAACTTGAATGAATATTATGACTAGTATTTTTTTAATATCTTTTTGATAAAATATGACTAATGAGTTTTATTATCTTATTTTGTATTATGTTGATGAACTTAATTTTTTTTGTATATTTTAAAGTTTGAAGGTTTAAGTTAAAATTATAATTAGATAAATAATTAAATAATATATTTAAAATTATTTTTTATATAATATATAATTTTTTTTAGATATTTATTAATTACCAATTTAATTACGGTTAAATTTAACTATTAGTTGTGTATCTGATTCGACCGTCGACTCGATATTTAAAATGATTGATTGAGACCCTTTATCAAGATAACGCGTGTTCGTTATCCCATGTTAACATGAATCATTGCGTCAAGGACGTAGTAATTGGAATCGGTGTTGACTGTTGAGTGTTGACAAAATCAGCTCAATTCGGCTGCAGTTAATATGGTTTTGAGTTAGATTTAGTTTTTAAATTTTAAATTTTAAATTTAAATTGTTTATTTTAAAATCTAAAATTTCATATTAAATAATATCATTTTAAATTTTAAAAAATAAAATAAAATATAATTATATTCAAACGAACTCCAGATTGGATTGAACTTATATATAAAATTGTTTTTTTAATGAATTTATAGCTATTATATTTTGGTGTGTATTACTAAACCCTTAAATAAGAAATAACTTATGGACAATATATTTTAATTAAATTATTTAACAAGTGATACATTTAAAATTTAAGTTATATAGAATAATTAAAAATATTTATTTTTAAATCTAAATTATTAGTGATGAGTTAAATCAGTTCAAAAATTATCTATTTTTTATGCATGATTCAAACTTAATTTAATATCACTTAATTTTATTTTGTTAATTTTAAGTAACAAAGTTTAAAAATTTTGTTAAATTCTAGTTTAAAATGCGTATAATTAAATTAAAATTTATCAATCAATTTCAAATTAGATCAAACTGAATAGAATTAAACAAAATTGATTTATCATAACTAAGCTAAATAATTCATAACATGAACTACTTAGAGAGTCCTCTTAAACCTCACGAGCTATTTAAAAACAATTAATTTTATCATATTTTTGAGCACAAGCTACAATGACAAAAAAGGGAACAAGACACCTATCTACTTGGCTTTTCCAACTTTTTTTTTTGTTTGAGGGAAAACCACCTAATGCATTAAGCTAATAAAAGTCCGAAATACATAACGGAGGAGAGGTGGTAAACATACTAGAAAAAAAACGAAAGAGAATTACGAGCTAAACGATGAGCTAAGACATTAGACTGACGACTTAGCCACTTAACCTGAATATTTGGCCGTTGTGCTAAAAGCAACTGACAATCATAAATAATCGAACCAAATTCGGATCAATCGAGTTCACTACTATAGAGTGATGTTATCACATTCTGGGCATCGACAAACACAGTCCCACGGCCACTGCATCAAATCGAAACTTGCTCCGGTGCCACTCTCAATGCTAAAGCCTCAGCAACTCGAGGAGAGAAATAACCTGGTCGGGACGTCGTGAAAGCATGTATAAAACCACCATCATCAGCACACGTCACAGCTCCCGTACCCACTCGCCCAGCAGCTTCGAAAATTGCTGCATCAGAGTAACATCGCCATCCAATAATGGTGTCCGAACTAGCTGTGGCAGTTGAGACAGAGGACAACGGAAGTTGCACTGTTCGACGTTGCTGCACCTCAATCCACTCATGCCAGAACCCCAAAGCGTGCTGCAAAATTACACCAGCCGGGACACTCCGTCCACTCCAAACAACTTCATTCCGAGCCCACCATAAACGCCAACACAACATGACAAACTCCTCGACTATGGACCTATCGGCCGCTTGGCAAAGCGCAACAAAGCAATCTTGAAACGGCAAGGCAACCGCAGGACCTGCACGTCCCCAAAGCCGCCATAAATCTAATGCCGTATGGCACTGCAAAAGAACATGGTCAAGGTCCTCAATGGAAGTAGAACAGCTACACAAAGGAGCAACATTCATACCCCTCTGATGTAATCGATGCTTAGTCGGCAAAAGATTGCGTAATGCACGCCAAGCAAATTCTCGCACTTTCGGGGGAACACGCAAACTCCAGACAAGCTTCCAGTCAACCTCAGTATGAATTTCAGGTGTTCGATTCAAATAAGATGCTAAATAATAACCAGATTTCACAGTATACACTCCCCTTTTATCAAAATGCCAAATCACCTTATCAGAAGCCGAAGAAGCAAGGGGAATCGAGAGAACGACACATGCGTCATCAGAGGATAAAAGAGCATGTACCTTATCAACATCCCACTGCTTAGAGGCATGATCGATTAAATCCGCCACACGTAAATCGGAAGCAATCGAATCCGAAGCACATTCAACCTTGAAACGATGATCTCGTGGGAGCCAAGCGTCACACCAAACTTTGACATTGTCCCCAGTACCAACCCTCCACCGAATACCAGCTTCAAGAACGGTCCTGGCCTGAAAAATACCTCGCCATGTAAAGCTTGGATTGTATCCCAACTTGGCACTAAGGAAGTTCCCATTGGGAAAATATTTAGCTCGGAAAAGACGATAAAGGAGTGTTTGCGAAGATTGCATCAACCTCCAGCCTTGCTTCGCAGGCATAGCGAGGTTAAAACACCTCAGATTACGAAACCCAAGTCCACCATCCTGCTTCTTCTCACACAGTCTATCCCAACGTAACCAATGGACCTTATGAGAACCATCGGCTTTGGTACCCCACCAAAAAGAGTTCATCATCCGCTGCAGCTCATCACAGACTGAAATGGGTAAAAGGAAGACACCCATGCAATAAGCAGGGATAGCTTGAGCAACTGCCTTTATTAAAATTTCCTTCCCTGCACGAGATAAACACTTATTTCGCCAATTCTGAATACGCTGCCACAGTTTATCACGCAGAAAAGCAAAGATAGACTTTTTAGTGCTACCAACTAAGGACGGCAATCCCAAATACCGACTATGATCAAGAGGGGTATGAACATCAAGAATATTCGAAAGAATTACCTTCTGAACCTCGAACACATTGGAGCTATAGAAAATACCAGATTTTCGAAGATTCACAGCTTGGCCCGAAGCTCGCTCATAAGTATGAAGTATGTCACGGATGACATGACACTGCTGCTCAGTGGCCTTGAAAAAAAGGAAGGAATCATCGGCGAAGAGCAAGTGAGAGACTGAAGGACTATTCCGACAAATAGAGACCCCTGTGATAACACGTCGACGCTCAGCATCAGTCAATAAGGCAGACAACCCCTCCGCGCACAAAACATATAAATACTGGGACAAAGGATCGCCCTGCCGTAGACCCCTCGAGGATACAATCGGCCCCACCTCATCACCATTGACAGTAACTGAGTAGCTGACATTGCGGACACACATCATAACTAATGAAATCCACCGAGAATCGAAACCCAAAGCAAACAGAACACTCTCAAGATAACCCCAATCAATCCGATCGTAAGCCTTGCTGATATCAATTTTGAGAGCTACATCTCCGCCTGCACGACCAGTCCTACGCTTCATATAATGAATTATTTCAAAAGCCACCAAAATATTATCTGTAATGAGACGACCTTTAATGAAAGCTGATTGGGACTCAGAAACAATACGAGGCAACAGTCTCTTTAACCTATTCGCAAGGATCTTAGCAACAATTTTATACAAGACATTACATAAAGAGATAGGCCGTAAGTCCTTTACCAATGTAGGATGATCCACCTTTGGCACAAGAACAATGACAGTATCAGTTAAAGTCGGAGGAAAGTGACCATCCGCCAACCAGTGATTACCAGCAGCTACAACATCGGAGCCTATTAGAGGCCAAAATTTTTGAAAAAATGCTGGATTAAGCCCATCAGGTCCCGGTGCCTTATCCGGGTGCATAGAAAACACGGCTTTGCGAAATTCCGGCTCAGTAAACGGTAAAAGTAGCGCTGCATTGTCAGCCATAGAAACACGGCTGTGGAGCAAGTTAGTGACTGCGGGATAATCGGTTACATCAGCCGTGTAAAGCTGCTCAAAATAGTCCCTTATAATTGTCTGGAGACCCGCCTTTGAACGCACCAAGATGCCACTACCATCATCAAGCTCAGAAATTGTATTATGACGCTTCCTAGTAGAAGCCGAAAGATGAAAAAATTTTGAATTCGTGTCACCCTCAGCCAACCAAAACTCTTTTGCCCGTTGTTTCCATTTGAGGCACTCAAGGTCTAATAATTGAGCCAACTCTGCTTGCACGGTGTTGTAGGCATTGCTATTAATAGACCGTATATTTTCCAATCGGCGTTTTAATCGTCTCTTCTCCAGAACGAGAGCACGGTCATAATCACGTCCCCACCGCTCTAATACGCGACACAAAAAGGCTTTCTTAGACATAATATCACCCGGATGTTCCCATGCAGCCTCCACTACCGCAAACAACTCAGCCTGCCTCAACCATGAGTTCTCAAACCGAAACCGACGTTGATTCCATGAGAGCACAGCAGCATCAGTAGATAATAGGATAGGCGAACGATCGGATACTGGTGCCACACCAGCTTTAATTACGACAGTAGTAAAGTGATCAAACCATGCCGAATTAGCAACAACGCGTTCTAGTTTTTCGCGAACCCAAGAAGGAGTGCCTCTACGCCGCTCCCAAGTGTACGAATAACCCAGCCACTCAACGTCTTGCAAATCTCAATCCTGCAAAGCTTGTCTAAACCCCTCAAACAAATAATGTGGATGAGCAGCACCACCAATCTTTTCTGACGTAGACGCTAAGTCATTGAAATCACCAATAACAAGCCACGGAACATGGGCACCTCGATTCAAATTACGAAGCATAGTCCATGAATCAGACCGTCGATACCGCTCAGGGAAACCATAGAAACATGTGAGAAACCACGCAAACCCATCCTCCATAGTAATCTGTACATCAATCGAATTCTGCGAAGGCCGTACCACCTCAACGGTACGAGAATCTCGACAGAAAACAGCCAACCCACCACTTCTTCCAACTCGATTAACACCAACACCAACAGCAAACCGTAACTTCACACGCAACTGCTCAATATAGTCACTAGCAACCAAAGTTTCAATAAGAAAAACAATATCCGGCCTATGTTGACGAACCAAATCGTCAAGTGCTTGAACTGTCTTAGGGTTGCCGAGGCCCTAACAGTTCCAGCTCATAATTTTCATGGCGACTGGTCGGGTCGCTCTTGAGCACCCGCCAATAAAGAAGTAGGTTGGACACCATGTCCAGAGGCTCCAATCGAATCAACATTAGAAACGGCTGTAGCCGATACAGTAACAGTCCTTCGCCTTTTCAATCCATCCTCAGTACTCAAGGGTCGTTCCTCGTCGATTCCAACATCCATGTCAGATCCCATATTCGAAGACACACCCGGTACTGAAAGAACACTGCCAGGTAGTGGAGTTCCATCATCGTGACACAACCAACGACTCGGAGGTGGCCGTTGTCTACCAGTGACTGCACGAAGCGAATTATCCCACCCAAATGGTGCTTGAATATCCGGTTTACAAAAACGCTCGGGGCAAAAGCTTTCCCCATGACCAAGCAAACCACAGAGAAAACAGAAAAGAGGCAGTTTCTCATACTGGAAACGGGCATAGAAGGAACAAGTGGGAGATATTGTTATTTTCTTACGGCGTTTAAGAGGAACCCGAACATCCAGACACACACGTATACGCAAATACGAACAATAGCTCCGCCCGAAAAGTGACATATCATACTCGACGAACTCACCGATGAAATGATCAAACTGTCTAGCAAGTGCCTCGCTCATTAAGCCAGACTGGAGACCATGAATCTGGACCCAAAACTCCGCATAAACTAATGGAACTTCCAGCAGCACGTCACCCTGTCGTAGCCGGTGTAGCACAAGCAAGTGGCGGTTGAAATCCCATGGGCACCGTTTCAAAACGTTATCAATGTCCACCGTGTGAAAAAAACGAAATAGGTACCGGCGGGCACCCAAATCAGTGATGGCAACACCAGCCTGAGGCTGCCATAGATCAGCAAAGAGATCGCGGAGCACCGAAAAATTGATTCGAGACGCAGTTAACAGCGTGCCGACCAAGCATAAATCATAACTCCAGTCATTCTCTCCCTCCGCCGCCGCAACCACCCAATCCTCGTCTTCCCCGTCTGTAAGAGATAAACCGGCGATAGCAGCACCAACATCGGCGGCCATCAGAACGAGGGGGAAGGGAACAATAGGAAAACCCTAACAAGCAAAAAATCCCAAAAACGGGAGAAAACCCCGACGTTCCAGACCCCTAATTTTTAAATTTTTAAACTTTAGCTGATGTTATGATCATTAAATATTTTGTTAAGCATTTAAAGTTATAAATTGAGTTACTTATGTATGGATATAAAATTTTAATAAATAAAAATATGCTTTTAAAATTTACATGATTATATATTGCCGATTTATTGAGACTTTTTTTTAACTTCGCTTAGGACTCGTAAAATGTTAGAAACTCGTTAGTGGATCTTTTATTATTATTAATCAAAGGGTCATGGTATTGTAACAACATTTGGAATTGTTATCACGATTTGTTGTAATTTAGGTCACTTCTTTATAAATCATTTATGGGACTACAATTCACGATCTACAATTTAGAATCTTATTGAGAATGTTGCATGAAAACCTGAAACTCTGGATTGAATCATAAAATGCCACTTATAGAGAGAAATGTGCTGTGAACTGGTTCAAGGATGTAGTATGGGACATGCAAAAGTAGGTAAGTCTTGTGGGTTCAGGATTCACCATTTTAAGAATGATTTGAAGGAGTAGCTCATTTGGTTTCTCCTGATGAGTTCAGTGTAAGCATTTGGTTGCATTTATTATTATTAAAATTTACTAAATATTAATCCATGCACTTATATAAGTTTTACAAAATAGTTTAAAGATAACTCTCTTCATTTTAAAAAATAGAAATATCAACTTCTATACTATTTACACATCCTAGCAATAAAACAGGGATAATCCTGAGACGTGGAAGCTAAGAGCCACTCTCGAGAATGGACAAAGTCGTGTGACGTTATCTTATATTTGCATAATTACTTTCCAAATGATGCTTGTTCTACATATAAGCGTTAGAGTTTATTGCTACACCCTTATGATCGTTTTGCGAGAGGTTCTGCTTTTTGTGGAATTCTGATAAGAGTTTGTAAACATGTGAAATTCTGATAGACAAGTCAAAAAGAGAAGAGGGTTGGAAGGAGTCTGACTTCATTGCATCTTTCACAACAACCTCACCCAACATCGACTGATATGTATTGTCCAAATGATCCCCATTCCAAACCAACATGGCACCAACGTGAAAGATTGTAAAAAATAACTTTCACACCCACACACAAACTATATATATATATATAATGGGCACTGGAAGGGGTTATATTTATTTTATGTTTTGTTAGTGAAAAAGTTGATAATGTATTCGAAAAGAAATAATTAGATTCATTTGTTAAATAGGATAAAAAACGAGCCTTTAAGTAAAAAACTTGTTAAGTGGAAGAAAAGGTAGACAGTAATAAATTTTGTTAGTTTATGGTTTTGCAACTAATTAATCGATTACGATTTGATACATGATATTATTGTTTCATTAATAAAATATTCTTTTTTATATGTATATTATGTTAATTATGTTTGATGCTGAAATAGTACTAAAGGTAAAATTTATGGAACAGTTACATTATTTTTAGTTAGTAGTGATTTATAAAATTATCTAGCTAGAGTAAATTGGCATTTGAAAAGACGTATTCAAATATTAATTATAAATCAATTACTAATTAACAAAAACGAATATGTTTGAATACAAAAGAGTAACATTATATTCATACTGTGTCCAATTGAAATATTGGATGACGAAATGATTAAATTATATGTTATAATTATGTATAGACATGTTAAGTCATAACACTTTAACATTTTTCATATTTGAGTAGTCAGGACATATTATTAGACGTAAATCCTGATATATGATTATCAATTGTTTAATTAGAGAATTAAAGATAAATTAAAATGAACTTTAATTTATTTTATTCTAATTATGAATTATAATTATGATTTATAATCATTGTCAACATATTAGAAATCTAATGGATCACATATAAAATAGTAGTTTGTGAAAGAAAAATCAATTTTAATTGAGTTGGACTTAATTATAAAGTTTAAGAAACTTTATTAATCAAATGTAAGATATTTGATTTTATTAAAATTAAATTAATTATAATTAGAGTTTGAATTTAGTTATAATTGAGGTATTTGATTTTAATATAAAATTTAAAACTCTAATACTTTTTCTATAAATAAAAATAAGTATAAGAGAGCTAGCACTCCTGCATAATTCCTCTCAAGAGTTAAGAAACTATTTTGTGAATACTGTTAGAGACTGCATACGTAAACATCTTGTGGTTGGCGTGTCAAAAAAATTTAAAAGGATTTCAACAAAAATATGAAATTAAGTACGATTTCTAATTTCATGAATTGATTTAATTATTCAAGTTATTTAATTTTCATGATTTGATTGGAAATCGTAAAATTTTAATTTTCACTACGCTTTTTGATTCGACCATAGATGATTTCTAACAAAATTTGACTAAAAGGAGTATTTATTAACTTCCACAATTCTATATTAACCACATTCAACTTACAAAATATAAGAACCAAAAATGTTGTCTCAATATTAGTCTCTTAGGCTTACTAGTCGAAAAATTTTAAGTATAAATTACACTTAAAAGGTTGTTATTAATTTGGATGATTTTAAAGGATGAAAGAATGAAAATACATAAATTTCTAATACAATTTGAATCAATTTTATCATTTAACTTTTTCTTTATTATACTATTTATTTAATATGCACTTAAAATTAAAAAATATAAAATGAAACATAATAAATTATAAAAACAAGCTACACAAGTTAAGCAACATTCAAGTTAGGTCATCTAAAAGCGATCATCCTCCACATATAAATAGCACTTATCATCTCCATAAATTTTTGACATTGTTTCCGACAAAGATGCCTAATCTGGTTTTGGTTTCCTTTCTCCTTGGTCTGTCCTTCGCATTAGCATGCAATGCGGCAACTTACCTGGTCGGAGATACCTCCGGTTGGGACATAAGCACCAATATTGATTGGTGGGCACAGGACAAGACATTTGCTGTCGGAGACCTTTTATGTGAGTACTAATTTCTTATTTCAGTCGTATACAAACAGCTTTTCATGTATGCATTATAAGTGTTCGTTACTTGTCAACTGTGTAGTGTTCCTGTACTCTCCCTCCCACAGCTTGGACGAGGTAACAAAGGATGGCTTTGGTAGTTGCAACACGAGCAACGTACTAAGGACATTCATGACAGGGAACACAACTGTTCTTTTGATATCGCCAGGTTCGAGGTACTTTGTCTGTGGGAACAAACTGCACTGTCTCGGAGGATTGAGGCTGCACGTTCACGTACAAGGCAATCAAGCGAATTCGCCGGTAGCCGCACCTCAGGCACAGCCACAGCCACAGCCACGTGGTAGCACACAACCTTCTTTTAAGAACAAAATCCAGTTCTGATTTCTGCAGGATTTTTGGACCGTGGAAGGGATTCAAGTGTAATGGCCCTCATTGCCTTCATGGGTTCTTTGCTGTGGATATTTCCATTTTGAGTTCCGAACTAGTAATATTTTTCTTTCTGAATGAAATCAAATAAGTGACAATTTTAAAAATAATGTAATACTACCTCTACTCTTTATGCATATATTTCGCGAATTAGCTAATTATAAATAAAAGAGATTATTAGATGTTTAAAATAGTTTAACTTGAATTAAATTAAATTAATATTCAAATTTAATAATTTTTAAATTGAATGAGAAAAAAAAAAAGAAAATGGTTCGTAGAATAAACAAAACTAAACTTACATGTACATAACTTGAGATAAAAGTAACTAAGATGACTTTATGAAATAATTTGTACTATAATGTTCGTATTCTTTAAGATGGAATTTGAATAGAGTGAAAGTGACCTCAGTGCCACACGATTGTGAGGAAGAATGATCTCCACATGAAAATGGTGGTAGGTAGGTTTCCACCAAGAGTAAAATCACAAGCCACACGATCGTGAGGAAACACCCAGAGTCGAAGAATGAAGATCTAAGTTCCATAATTGCATCTTATTGGTTAATTTTGAGGGAATGGACAAATCAAATTATGTGTTAAATAATTTGAGCGTTGCTTTATTTTTGTTCGTGAGTTGGGATTATCGAATAGTGAAGTTATGTAATTCCAAGCAAAGCTGCAATTTCCTATTTCAGATCTTCTCTGCAATTTTATCTTTTTTTAATATCTAAAATGACATTATTTTAGTCATTAGATATGAATTAGAAACTGTCAAACTCTACCTGATAGCTAAAATATTATAATTTTAGATGTTAAATAAGGTTGAATATAGTAAAATTAGACAAAAAGATCTTTGCTCACAATTACCTAACAAATTAGTTTTCACTGCAAAAACATTTTTTAATAATCAACCAAAAAATTTCTTTTAGGCAAAAATTTAATAATTCTATTATTTAAAAGTATATATTTTATTCAAGTTTAAATTTATTTTAAAAAGTTTTATATTATTAAAATGTTAAAACTTTTTAGTTTTTACTATGGTTTATTTATTTATTTTAATATACGATATTTTACAACTGTTTATTAAATATGCCTCAAAATTTGTATAATTTCCTTATTTCACATTAAATATTTTATATTATAATATACATTTTAGTATTTTTAAATTATAAAAATTTTAAAACAACATAAAATATTTATATTATTTACTCTTAAACTTTTAAAGTACTTTTACAAAATCATGTCTTTTGCATTAATTGATATTTCTAGTCCTCGTAATTTAAAAAAACTAAATTTCAAAAAATAAATTCAAGAAAATACTAAAATAATAAGATAGATAAAAATAAAAATCAAATATCAATAAACTCCCCATTCGCTTACCAAACCACGTCACTCACCGGCTCTAAAAACAATGTTGAAGAATCTGGCAATCTCTTCCTCCACAGCCTCTCCGCTCCTCCTCATCTCTTCCTCTCTCTCGAAACCCTTCCTTTCTCTCCCTAGAAAGCTCCAATTTTCTATCTCAAAATCCGCTGTAACCTCAAGACCCAATTCTTATTACAAGACTCCGATGAACATACTCAACAAACTCGGTTTCGGGGCAAAGTCAGCCGACCCATCCACCATGGACCCGACCATCCCTCAGGGACCCGACGACGACGTACCCGCTCCTGGCCAGCAGTTTGCCCAGTTCGGAGCTGGGTGCTTCTGGGGCGTGGAATTGACGTTTCAGAGAGTGCCAGGTGTCACGAAGACCGAGGTTGGGTATTCTCAGGGTCTCTTGCACAACCCCACGTACGAGGATGTCTGCACTGGGACTACTAAACATAGCGAGGTGGTTAGACTGCAGTATGATCCTAAAGAGTGCAGCTTCGAGACTCTGCTTGATGTTTTCTGGGCTGGACATGATCCTACTAACTTGAATCGCCAGGTGGTTTCTTGAAACTGGCTTGGTCTCTAGGAATTTTGTTCTGATTGGAGTGTGTTGGACTTTTTCTTCCTGGGTTTTGGATAATTTTGTTCGAGGTTTATATGATTATTGTTGTGAGACTTAATTTTGAGGGATTGTAAACTTTG
>JAJMLV010226555.1:0-13221 GCA_027123465.1 Erythroxylum coca
TCAGTGAAACCAATGGGTTGGGTGATGTAGATGTCTTCGAGTAGTGAGTCATTTAGGAATGCATTGTTGACATCTATTTGTTGGATGTCCCAATTGTGACAAATTGTAAGAGAAAGCATAACCTTGATAGTTGAGGACTTTACTACAGGACTGTAAGTTTCGGTGATGTCAAAACCTAGGGTTTGACTGAAATCTTTGGCTACTAGACGAGCCTTATATTTTTCAATGGCACCAGTAGGCGTGTACTTGATTCGAAATACCCACTTAGTACCTAACAACTTCATAGATGAGGTATAGGGGACTAAATGCCAAGTGTTGTTTAGTTTAAGGGCTTGAATCTCTTCTGCCATGGCTTGTTGCCAAAGAGGATCTTTGAGAGCTTCTGTAGGAGTTTGGGGTGCTGAGTTAGGGATTGAGGAAAATGTGGAAAGATAAGCTTTAGGCTTATAGATGCCACTCTTTGAGCGGGTCTGCATTGGATGAGAGTTAGTAACAATGGGAAAATTGAATTGAGGAATAGGAATGGGAGTTGGTTGGTCTGTAGAGGGAGTAGGAGAAGTATGTGAAGGTGATAAGTGATGAGATTATGAGGAGAAGAGTTTACCTGTGTTGCAGTGAATGAAGGATGTTGTTGCACGGAAGAGGCTACTGGCCGAGACTGAGCAGGAATAGGCTGTATAGCATCTGTGAGGATAGAAAATGGGAGGCTAGAAGGTGCAGGAGAGCAAGAAGAGGGTTTACAGAAAAGATCTGAATAAGGAAAGTCATGCTCATTGAATGTGACATGCCTAGAGATGTAAACATACCCTTTAGGATGGAGACACCTATAGCCCTTATGAAAGGGGCTATACCCAAGAAACACACACTTACTTGTATGAAAACCCAACTTGTGTTTATTATAAAACCTTAGGAAGGGAAAACAAGCACAGCCAAAAATTCGGAGATGATTGTAGGAAGGTTTTTGGTGAAAAAGTTTTTGAAAAGGTGACTGATTGTGAAGGGTTGGGGTGGGTAGGATATTGATTAGATAAGTTGCTGTTTGAAATGCTTCAAGCCAATAATTCAGAGGTATTTTGGCATGAGAGAGTAGTGTGAGTCCAGTTTCTGTTATGTGTCTGTGTTTTCTTTCCGGAATTCCATTCTGTTGATGGGTATAGGGACAACTAAATCTGGTTTGTATACCGTGGGTTGCAAGAAAGGGTAATAGAGCAGTAAATTCACCACCCATATCATTGTGGAGAGCTTTTATTTTTTGATTTAGCTGTAATTCAACTGAGGCTTTGAATTTGATAAAAACTGCTAATGTGTCTGATTTGTTTTTGAGGGGATAAAACCAAGTAAATCTAGAAAAGGCGTCCACAAAGATAATGTAGTAACTATACCCATCTGTAGAAGGATAAGGACTAGGACCCCAAACATCAGTTTGAATTATTTCTAGTGGTTTAGTGACAGAAATGAGATGTGATTGAAATGGTAATTTATGTTGTTTACCACACTGGCAAGAATCACAAAATTGAAGAGATTTAGGGGAAAATTGACGATTCATTGATTTTAGAACATGTTGTAAAACAGAAGCGTTAGGATGCCCTAATCGAGCATGCCACATGTTTACATTTAGCTCAGAAAGCAATGCAGTACATGTTTTAGGGACATTAAACTGAGATTGGATAGAGGTAGATGATGGGGAGGCTTCAAGGTTGTACAGGCCATTCTTGAGCAGTCCCTTGAGTAGTATCTTCCTTATAATTTTGTTCTTGAAAACACAGCAAGAGTCAGTACACTCCACAATAATATTGTTATCTTTAGTTAACTGAGAGATACTGAGCATATTTTTGCTGATTTGAGGTACATGTAGGATATTATGCAGTGTGACTAGGGTGGTAGAATAAGAAAGGATAGAGGAAGTACCAATATGAAAGATAGGGAGATGATTACCATTATCAACTGTTAGCTGATCTTTACCTGTATAGGAATTGTGAAGCGTGAGGTTTGAGAGATCTGCAGTGACATGATTGGCGGCACCACTGTCAATGAACCAATTTGGATCTGAATTTGATTCAGTAGAGTTTTGTGTAGTGTGATGAACCAAATAGGCTTTTTGAGGTAATCAATGACCTGGATTAATTTGACTAGTAGCTAGTCTGGGACCTTGTCAATGAATATCAAATCGTTTGTGACATTTCAGGGCATCATGACCCTGTTTGCGACAGAGTTGGTAGTAAAGGCAATTGTGTCTGCCCCCTCATCCGCGACTTCCTCTTCCTCTATAGGAACCATGACTATTGGAAGGAGCCCTGTGAGGATTCTGAAAATACTGAGCCAGATTTACAGAAGCATTAGGAATAGAGACCTAAGAGTTAGCATGTTGCTGCTCTAGCCTTGTCTCATACATCATTAGTGCGTAGAGAACATCCTGTAGAGAAGAAATACCAAGCGAACTTGTTAAAAGAACCACAACAGAATCATACTCACTGCCTATACCACTTAGTGCACTAAGAACAAGTTCTTGTTCTATGACAGCATGACCATCAACTTTTAGGGAGTCTCCAATGGACTTGATTTGTTGAATATAGTCAGCAATGGAGGAGGATCCTTTCTGCATAGAAGAGAGTTTCTGTTTGAGCCGCAGAACCCTTACTAGAGAGGTTTACGCATAAAGCTGGACTAGAATTTTCCAAATCTCATTTGAGGAATTGGCATGATTCACTTGTCCAATCACAGAATCACCGATTGTGGTGAGTAACCAGCAAAACAGAAGCTGATCAATGCCTTTCCAGTTTTTATAGGCTGGGTCGGGAGTTGAAATAGGAGTGGAGGATCCATCTGATGCAGAAGTAAGTAGAATGGCTAGTGGTGGAGAATGATCAGAAGAGATATAGATCTCTAAGTCTAGCGCACTAATGGCAGCTAAGTTTTGTGGCCTCCAGTTTAGATAATTGTTCTGATTAAGTTTTAAAGGAAGATTGAAGTTGAGGGTTTTTGCAAGAGCAGAAAATTCAAGAGGGGCTGTGGAGGAAATAATATTACTAGTATCATATGATGATGAGGATGCAATTTGACGATTTTTCTGTGCAAGCTCTGATACTATGTAAGAACTGAATGCAAAGAAATAAAATTGTGGAAATGCTTCGTATACTTTCATTGATAAATATATATATTTATACATGGTTCAAGTATTGATGTTGACCATTGATCTTTTATTTGTTTTGATCTAATGGTTGTTATCTATAACATGATAACAATATCAGTTATTTGTACAACTGTCAATATTGAGTGACTTAATCTGGTGAAATACAGGTGTAGCGAAGCTCTTCTAGAAGACTGAATAAGAATGTAAGCTGTGGTATTGGGTCAGTCCTGTATAAGGGCTTTTATGAATTAAAGGCTTCAGTCCACCTGAGGATTAACTTGGCTCATCATTCAGTGACCTTTCTTTAATCTGAACGTTGTCTTCTCGAACAAAATGGAGTCTTAGGAATGCTTTGTTTTGATTTCTTCTTCCTTATACAAGGACATAACTATTAATTGTTTTTCCTTTATAACAGAAAATAAAACAATGATGGAATATATATAACTATAAGAGGAATTCCCTCTTCAACACAGATTTTAAATGTGCATGGACATTTTCATCTCATGCTTTAAATATAAAGCAATGCTAAGGGTGCTTGTTATAAGCAAAAGATAGTTTTATAATATGCATTGTGTGTAGAGAAATAATATTTGTATATTTCAACAACTTCAATTTTTCTTTGAAAATGTGTCAACGATGTAACTTTTGACTTGGTTTATTCCTCCAATGATTTGATTAATTTTGGTTGAAAATTAAGAAATTACTAAAAGGTTAAGTTTTGTTGATAAAATAAAGTAAAGAAATAACAAAAAGTGATCATCTGTCCATACTCCAACTGAAGTTGATTAATGATAACAAAATAATAATATTATTGCTTAGAAACATTGCCACAAATTTAATTAACGTTGAAAGAAACGTATCATTGGGTAACTTGGAAAAGTAGTTCAAAATATTTTTTTTAGTGCATACATTGATTTAAGAAGTAGGCATTAGGTAGGTCCAGAAGAACTTTAGTAACAAAGTGATAGGACCTGATAAACAAAAAAAAAGTAGCTGGAGATGTTGTGATGGGTAGGGAGCCGTTAATTAGTAATCAACTTACCTAATTAATCGAATTGAATAGCATTCCTCTCATTGTTTTCTTGAAGAGCAAGGAAAAGTTTAGGTTAAAACTATATTTGACATTAGAGATGTCAATTTTAGCCTAGTCTGGTTTGATTTTAGCCTGGGTTAACCGAGCCAAGCGTCAAATATGGGTCGACCCGGCCTGGCCTGTGGCCCAATAGTTATTTAAAAAATGACGTTTGTTTTTAACATTTTTTTAAAAAATATAAGAAAGGCTGGGTTGGCCCGGCCAGGCCACGAGTTGAACTATCCTGGCCTATCGACCCATGGGCCACCTTAGCCCTTTGATAATATGTAACCACAAAACATATATGCTGGAATTATATAATGTATGTTGTAAAATGGGACAACTTTAGTTTTACTTGGCTACTCAGTAATGTAGTGCTTGTACGTGAATGCTACAACGTTACATGACTTGTTTTTTGTGAATGCTATAATTTACATGACTTGCATGCACCTAATGACGTTATTTAAGTTTAATTTCATTTACTTATTTGGATAGTTTTATGTAAAGTGTCCAACTGCTTGTTAAAATGTCCAGTGTCTTATTTATAGTAGTTGTTCTACAAAGTTTGCAGGATATAAAACCATGTAAAACCTTATACTTGTTATGTGTGATGTACTTTGTATTTCTGCAAGTAAAGTCCATTATCTTTTAAATTTCCTCGGTTCCTTTTTAATTCCAAGTGTTTCAAATATTCTGCACTACTTGGGCAGCTTGTACAATTTTAATTTTTTCTCTTATTTTTAGATGTATTTCACTGAATTAAGTGAGGAGACTTGATTGCATTACAGGGCACGAATTGGTGGATTTTCTAGCTAAAAATCACCCTGTAATAGGTTGGTATTAGAGCTTCGATTGGAAAATTACTGAGTTCGGTTTCCATCTTAAACATATTGTTTTATGACAATGGTTGCGAATCAAAACCTTGAAGCCATCAGGGAAAGGTTGGATAGGTTGGAACATGGTATTGGGGACATTCTGGAGGATGAAACACTAAATTTGTCTTCACGATTGGATCACCTAGAAGAGGTAATCCAGGTACTAGATTACTGAATATATGCAATGTTTGCAAAAGTGAAGAAGAGGATGGGTGTCTTAGAAGTTGCCTTGGCTCTCATGAGCAACCATGGTGCCGTGGATGGTGGTGGAACCTGGACAAGGTTGAAAGTCCTTGATCCTAAACACTTTAATGGTGTGAGGGATGTGAAAATTTTGAAGAATTTCATCTAGGACATGCAATAATACTTTGACGTTGCCAAGGTGTAGGAATGTGACAAGGTCATATTGACAGTCACGTATCTAGTTGAGGATGTGAAATTATGGTGGTGTGCAAGACTTGACAGTGATCTAAATGTTGGATGCCCCAGAATTGATACATGGGAAGCCTTTGTGCTTGAATTGAAAGAGCAATTTCTCCCCTACAACACTTCTTGATTGGCACGAGATTGAGACAAGATGGTTCCATTTAGAACTATATGAAGATCTTCAATTCTTTGATGTTGGACATTAGGAACGTGGCTGAAGAATATAAACTCTTCAATTTTCTGTTTAACTTTCAAACTTAGGCATAAAAAGAGTTAAGGAGGCAAGGAATACAGAACTTGCATAATGCAATTATTGCAGTAGACATATTGATTAACTTGCACCCAAGCAAAGATAAGGAGGTAGGGGGAGCCTCCAATTCATCCTATCATAAAGAAAAATTCAACCAAAAGGAGCGGACAAAATGGGGAAGTGATAAGTCAAATGGGGAAGAAAAACATGGCCAAAATGATAAAGGGAAGGCCAAAGTAGGTGGAAAAAATTGTGCTTCTACTAATGGGCAAAAAAACGAAAATGTTAGTTGTTATATTTGAGGTGGCCCTCACTATGCACGAGAATATTCCAAGCAAGAAAAAATCAATGCAATGGTGACAGAAGATGAACCAGAGGGTGAAGTTGCAACCTTTATTAATCCTCTTCAATTACTGAATACTCTAATGAAAGAGAAAAGCAATATACATCTTTCGTTAATGCATTTGCATGTGCAGTTTGTGGCTGCAATAATGAATATAAGTGCCACTCACACTTTTATTACAAATCTAATGATTGCCAAATTCAGATTAAAAGTGAGCAAAAGTTGCAATAGGTTGTAGACAGTGAATGCCAAAGATAGAGATGTGGCTGGAATGATATATAATGTAACTTTATCAATAAATGGAAGGACCAGAAAATGCAACATAATGGTAATTCCTTTGGATGATTTTGCACATTTAGGTAGGATTATGTTTACGGGAGAACAAGGCCCTCAGTTTATTAAATGTGAACAAATTGGTTCACAAAGAAAAACAAGCAGAGATCTTCCTTCATTTCTCCTATGGTTATAGAAAAAGGGCTCAAGTATGGTGAGGAAACTTTTCTTGCAACAATAGTAGAAGCCAAAGAAGGGCTAAACATGGAAGTACCTAGAGTAGTGACTAAAATGTTAGATCACTACAAAGATATGATGCCTTCAAAGTTGCCAAAAGAACTTCCACCGAGAAGGGCCATTGTTCATCGAATTGAATTGAAACCAGGGGCTAAACCTCCTACCCAAGTTTCATATAGAATGTTGCCTATAGAGCTTAAGACGTTTTAGACACAGTTGGTGGAACTTTTGGAGGCAGGTTACATTCAGCCCTCCAAAGCACCCTATGGAATTCCAGTCTTATTCCAAAATAAAGTGGATGGATCTTTACAGATGTATGTAGATTATAAGGCATTTAACAAAGTCACGATAAAGAATAAATATCCAATTTTTTTGGTGTAAGACCTGATGGACAAATTAAGTAAAGCATGTACAAATATTAAAAACTTTATCGAGTATAGCTTATAAGAAGTTGGTAATGAAGTAATGAATGTATCTTACTTCCTCTTTATTCATCATTTACACCTCTTCTAGTTTCGTTAACAAAAAAATAAATGTGCATCTAACTATTCAACTAACCATTAACTAACTAATTATACATAACAACTTGAACAAAATATAAGTTATTATGTATATGTACAATATATACGTACACCCCCCTTAAGTTGGAGATTGGTGGAAATCAATCAAGCCCAACTTGGAAATTAAACGATGAAATATAGGAGTTGTGGGGGACTTGGTAAAGGAGTCTATAAGTTGATACTGAGAGGAGATGTGAGTAGTTCGAATGAAACCTTCCTTAAGCTTATCACGAACAAGATAACAATCAATGTAAAGGTGTTTGGTTCTTTCATGAAAAACGAGATTAGCAACTATATGTAAAGCTACTTAGTTGTTGCAAAATAGAGGAATTGGTGGTTGAGGTGGGAGTTGAAAGTGTTGAAGAATGTAAACAGTAGTGGCCATGCTTCTATACTCTGTTTCTGCCGAAGATTTGGAGACTGTAGATTGTCTCTTAACTTTCCAAGAAATGAGTGAAGATTAGAGGAAAATACAATAACCAGTGATTGATTTCTGAGTAGAAACATATGTAGCCCAATCAACGTCACAATATCCTTGAAGTTGCAGGTAGAATCAGAGGAGAAAAATAATCCTTTAGCTGGAGACCCTTTAAGATACTGTAGGACATAAAGAGTAGCCTCACAGTGATAAGTTTAAGAAGAGTTCATGAATTGACTTAATTGTTGAACAATAAAAGAGATGTCGGTGTGGAAAGATTAAGATAGAGTAAGCAACCCACTAGTCTTTGATATTGCGTTGCATCGGCAATGGGTGAATCATCAGAGAAATGAAGTCTAGTGTTGACAGGAAGAGGAATAACAGTTGGTTTGTCTCCTTGTAGACCTGCATCCTTTAGAATATGTAGAATATATTTACATTGACTAATGTGAATTCCAGCAAAGGATCTAGTGGTTTCTAGACAAAGAAAATATTTAGTAGAGCCAAGATCTTTCACAGTGAATGTAACATGTAAAAATTGTTTGACATACTGTATTGTGGTCTCATCAGGGCCTATTATCAGCACATCATCTACATAGACAATAAGTGCTTAAAAAGAAGAGTTGGAATGCATAATAAAGAGACAATGATTATGTTTTGACTGTATGAACCCAAATCGTTGCAACTTGGTAGAAAATTCAAGGTTCTATTATCTAGAAGTTTGCTTGAGTCTGTAAATGGATTTAACTAGTTTACAAACTTCACCAGATTTGGCTTTAGTGTAACCTTTAGGAGGTAACATGTAGACTTCCTCATCAATAAAATCATAAAGAAATGCATTATTAATATCAATCTGATGCAGGGGCCAAGAATTAGCAGACGCAATAGTAATAAATAATCTCACAGTTACCAATTTAGCAACAGAAGAAAAACTTTCTGTATAATCTAGGCCTTCAATCTGGTTGTTGCCTTTGGTAACTAACCTTGCCTTGTACCTATCCATACTACCTTTAGGATTAAATTTCACTTTATAAACCCATTTAGAACCAATTGCCTTCTTATTAGGAGGTAAAGAAGTGAGCTTCCAAGCATGATTTTCCTCCAGTGCATGTAATTCTTGTTGCATTAACTTAACCCAATTTTCATTTAGTTTTGCTTGATCATAGCTCCTAGGTTCATGAATGCATGATATATTATCCAGAAAATTAATGTATGAAGAAGTAAAACCGGTCAGTGTGATGAAAGGAAAAGATGGAGGAGTATAACAAGTACCTGGGATTTGTAGCTGAGCTAAGACGTCTCCAACAGTAGGAATTTGATCGCAAGAAGAAATGTTTACATTCAAGACATAGTTTTTGAGCTTATTAGAACGACACTTGATCCTTTTGCTTTGTCGAGTTGGTAAGGGTGGAGAAGGATCTGAGATAGGTTTTGGCTGAAATGGTTCAGTGGGTTGTATATTACCATCTGAAGTTGTAAGAAGAGAAATATCTAGTGTAAGTGTATTGATTGATGGATAAGAGAAATCATTAGAAATTGCATCTTCATGAGGAATAAACGGAAGAGGAGTTGTATCTTCTTCCAGTCAGGTATGAATATGTTGGTTATAAGCAAAAATGGATTCATGAAATAAAACAACTCTAAAGACAAAAATTTGGTATAAATCAAGATCATATAGCTTAAAGGCCTTTTGTCCAGTGATATAGCCAATAAACACGCATTTGAAGGCTCTAGTAGCAAACTTGTCTTTGTGAGGTTGTGTGTTTGTAGTATAACAAAGGCAACCAAAGGTCTTAAGATTGATGTAACTGGGTGGTCTCCCGTATAAGATCTCGTATGAAGTTTTCCATGATAAAAAAACAGTGGGAAGTCTGTTATTGATGTCAATAGCTATCAAGATAGAATCTCCCGAAAATTTCTTTGGCATGTTGCTTTGAAACATAAGAGATCGAGCTACTTGCAAAAGATGTTTGTGCTTTAGTTCAACGACACCGTTCTGTTGAGGAGTAAATGGACAAGACTTTTGGTGTTTGATACCTTTGTTTCGAAAAAGATTCAAGCAGTCTGAGTTGATAAACTCACTCCCATGTTCACTTCTAATGATTTTGACAGTAGTTTGGAATTGGTTTTTAACAAAAGAAAGGAAAGTTTCAAGAGTTTTGGTGGTCTGTACTTTGTGATGAAGTAAAAATGTCCAGGTGGCTTTATTATAATCAACAACAATAGTATGAACATATCTTGCCCCATAAATGTGAAGTTCTATATGGACTCGATAAATCTGTGTGTATAAGGTCAAAGGTGTGGTAAGAAATGGTTTGGCTTTTTAGAAAATGTAATCTCTATTGTTTGGAAATAGGAAAAATATTACATAGGAGCAAAAATGTTGAATCAATAGTAGTGATATTAGTAATGCACTTGATTACAGCAAGTGGGGCATGGCCTAATCTGTTGTGCCAAAGTCATGAGTTCCTCTCTGATTCTTTATTTACATTTTCTGTGAATGTGCAAACTAATTTCTTGTGGCTAGCCACAAGAAATTGTGTCTGTCACTCCTTTGGTGAAGGATTCAATTGTATCTTTCATGAAGCTCAACTTGTCTAGAATGTAAAGATTCCCAACTACCCTTCCTACTGCTAGAATCGTCTCATTCAGCAGGTCAGGGAAAATGTAGAAAGAAGGATGAAACATGATTTTAATATCAGTTGAGTTAGTGAGTTTATGAACTGAAATCTAATTAAATTTGAAGCTAGGAATATGAAGGGCATTAGTAAATGTAAGAGACTTATTGATGGTTATATCACCTATATGATGAACCATTTTGATTAAACCATCAAGTCGAAATATTGGTGTATGATCTTTTGAAATTTTAGGCTGATGAAAAAGAGAAAAATCAAAATTCATGTGGTTTGTGGCTCTTATATCAATGATCCATGAACCAAGGTTTATAAAATCAAATGGACTAAAAGAAAAGTTAGAGTACAGAACCTGCAAAGTCTGCTAGATGAGCAAAATTTGCATCCTGATTCTTCTCTTCATCATTCCTTCCTTTCATGTATTTTATAACTTCTTATTGTATAACGTTAGAAAACTCGGCTATCCATCCATGCATCTTTAGAATTGTCTCATATTTATCAGCTTCTGCAAATGGTGTATTAGCTAAATTAGCCATTATCCTTTGTTGCTTCTTTCCCTTTTGTTCTTTGTTTCCTTTAAACCATTCTGGATAGCCATGTAGCTTGAAAAAATCTCTCCAACATGCCCCATTATTCTACAGTAATCACAAAATATGTCCTTCATTGCTTCTCTTTTCTTGTCACTCTATTGGATACCTTCTCGGTTACCTTCTTTTCCTCCATCCCTTTTAAATCCATAACCTCTGGCGAACAAAGCATTATGTTCAGTAATATCTTCCATGGTATGCACTTCTCTTTATTTCTCAACTCTTTAAACCATTGAGTATGCTTTATTTACACTAGGTATAGGCTCCATCAACAGAATTTGGATCTTTACATGATTAAAGGAGTCGTTTAAACCTATCAAAACCTGAATCAATTTATGCATTATCTTTCTTGTAACTCATCCCATAACTCTTTAACATTTCTTGCATAAATAAAGACGTCTATTAAATCCTTGGAAATAGAGTTTATTATCCATAACGTTACCATATAATCAACCTGAAGCCAGTGCTCACACTTAGGTGATGTTTTAGTTGGCATGATGCATTTCTCGTTGATAAATCCTAGTTTCACCTTAGCTTTTAAAGCGATTCTCATAGATCTTGACCATGACATGTAGTTAGTTCCAGTAATAGGGAAAGAAACAAAAAGCATACGAGGATGATCTGATGATTAGAATCGCAGATGGTGATGAATCGAAAACTACTTGTATGACAAGGTATGGAGCTTATGAATTTTAGATTAGGTCTTTCGGTTTGACGAGTGCTCTTACAATATTTTACAATCTAATAAATGAAGTTTTATATGAATTCTTAGTTGATTTCGTTGTGGTTTTCTTAGATGACATAGTAGTTTACAATAATAACTTAGTATAGCATGTTTCTCATTTGCCATAGGTGTTGGATCGCTTGAGAGAACATAAGTTGTATGTCAAGATGGAAAATTACGAGTTTGCTAAGGCTAAAATCAAGTTTTTACGTCACTTGATAAGTAACTAGCAGGTGAAGATGGATTCTAGCAAGGCACAAGTATTGGCCAACACCAAGTAACTTTCAAAAGTTGCGATATTTCCTTAGTTTAGCAAACTATTTTTGTCATTTTATTGAAGGATACTTAAAGAAGGTGACACCACTCATGAATATGCTTCAAAAGGGAAAGAAATGAGATTGGTTAGATCATTATGTGGCTGCTTTTAAGAAGCTTAAATAGGAGATCGCCTCTGAACAAATTTTGCGATAGCCTAACTTTAAGCTTCACTTTGAAGTTCAACTGTGCATTCGATAAAGTAATTAGGGGAGTAGTGGTTCAAGAATGGCATTATATAGCCTTTGAAAGTAGAAAATTGAATGAAACGGAAAAAAATATTCAGCACATAAGAAGGAAATGACTGTAGTAGTTCATTGCCTAAGGGTGGAGCATATTTATCTGTTGAGTTCTAAGTTCATGGTGCGAACAAATAATGTGGCAAGTACCTTCTTCAAGGTGAAAATGAAGCTATCGACTAAGCAAGCAAGATGGCAAAAATTCTTAGTTTGTTTGGGAACAAAATTTTGAACGATGTAATTAAGTATGGATGACAATAGGCAGGGTCAGGATTGGGGTTACTCAAACCTGAACTCGACCCAACTTGATCCTTGGTTGCTGGGGCCAGGTCCGGTGTGACCTATTTTTAAAAAATAAAAAATGTAAAATGATGTTATTTTATTTATAAGGATCAGACTTTGATCCTTAGAATATTTGGACTCAAAGCCTGATAGCTAGGTAGATTAGGCCTGGCCAGGTCCTAGCCTAGTTATCGTCAATATAATTAAGTGCTAGATGCATTTAGTCAGAAAGAAATCATAGTTGCACTATATAATTTTCTAGAATTGAGGCATATTTCATGGACATAATTTGACAAGGTGGGAAGGTTGAAGCTGTGTATTGTCAATTGGTGCAAGAAGTGCAAGATGAGGTCACTAAATGGTAATGGTTTGATGATGGGTTCATTAAGCAAAGGGAGGAAGATTATATGTGCCTGTTTCAGTGGATTACGTAGGGAATTGATGAAAGAATCAAATAATTCTTCATATGCAGGACATCCTAGTAAGGAAAAGATGTTGTTAGCTTTTGTCCAGATCCTATACGTGGCCATAAATGGAACAAGATGTTGAAACGTATTGCAAAACATGCTTGATTTGTCAACATGATAAAGTGGTGAGACAAAAGGAGGCAGGACTGTTCCAACCCCTCCCTACTCCAGAAAAACCATGGATGTTGGTATCTATAGATTTTGTTATGGGATTTCTAAAGATAGATGGCAAAGCCTGAATGTTGTTTGTAGCAGATTCTTTTTCTAAGTATGGTATCTTTTTAATTGTGCAATCATTTTGTACAATAGCAATAACAACAGAGTTATTTTACCAAAATGTTGTCAAACACTTTGGTGTTCCAACATATGTGGTGAGCAATAGGGATCCAC
>JAJMLV010226667.1:0-13194 GCA_027123465.1 Erythroxylum coca
ACATAATTATGAAATAACCAATGAATTACATCTTTCCAATACATTATACTGCAGGGGCATTTCTGTCATTAAACACTGTTTTTTGTTCTGTCCACTACAACCAAACACATTTCTGTCATAAGGACGAAGACAATTTTCTCTGTTCTGTCCACCGCAACCAAACATTTCACTGTCTTCAATTCTTGTCCTGTCCTGTCATGTCCTGTCCTGTCTCATCCAGTCCCTGCATGTTGAAGACGCTAACCAAACAGACCGTATAAGAACTAGAAAAGAATTTCTTGAAAAAGTATAGTATTGAAGAGAAACAAGTAAGCTTTTAAACTCCATAAAACCTGAAAAGGAGCATTTTTATAATGGGTCACTGATTGTTTATTTATTATGGTCTTATGATTGCTATACATGTTTTAATGGCGCAATTTGGAAGTATAAGGCCTTTTTATGTTGGAAATTTCATGTAAGAACCTGAATTCAAATATGTTGGTAGGGGTATTGCTACATTTGAGAATGTTGACATTGACTATATTAGTAGTAGACAAATATAGTAAATGGGAAAGGATTTAGGGTACCATCAAATTGATAAGGCATATTATAAGGTACTCGATTTTAACTTCAAAGAGTTATCGAGTTAAATCAAAGTTTTATTAAGCTAACAAACCTTATGCAAATTTATGGGAGTGTTGATATGTATGTAACTCATCATTTAAACACACATTTCCATGCTTATGACATATTACATTTATCTGAAGGAAAGGCCAATGATGATGATGGACAAGGTGTAGATATGGATGAATAGGGTGTAAATATGGAGGAACCAGGTGAATATATGGATGAAAATGTCGAGGAACCAGGTGGACATATGAATGAAAATATGGAAAAGATACATATGTGGATGAAAATATGGAGTAACATGGTACACAGGTGGATGAAAAATATGAAGAAATAAGGTGCACATGTTCAATCAAACTTCTATGTAGACATTTTGGATGACCATCAACCAATTGAAATTGAATCAACTGATTGTGATAGTTTTATTAATACTGATGAATATCCTAGTGGAGAGGAGCCAGGTGAAGCTTTGCATAGACCCAGTTCAAGTGTTAGCCTACAGTTTTGGCACATAAGTGGAGATTGGGAATGGAGTTTGTAATTGAAAAATAATTTAAAGATGTTGCTGTCAATTATGCAGTACAAAAAGGATACAATGTAAGGCTATAAAAGTGTGAGATTAATTGGATCAGGATTGGGTGTAATAATGGATGGACGTAGTTGTTGTATACTAGATATGATAAGAATGAGAGACATTTCAAAGTAAAACCATACAAACATGTTCACAATTGTTTCATAACAAACAAACCCAAATTGGTTTATTCGAAATTCTTAATGAGAAACTTCAAGGATATAATTCAATAAAAGCCTAATATCTTAACCCAAAAAATGGTCAAAGAATACAAATAAAAATTTAATATTTTTGTTAATTCAAGCATGCGAAAGTAAAGAGAGGATTGAGGAAAGAGATAGCAACATATTATAGTAATGATATAGTAATGAAAAAAAATCATTCTATGGGCTCAATCAATCACTTAGAGCCTACTTTTGGAGATTTTCAATGACAAAGAAAGCTTTCGATTATAAAAAAAGTGGTGCAGATCATACCTTGTTTATAAAACATAAAAGATGTAAAGTAACAATTTTAATTGTGTATGTTAATGATATGATATTGACAAGAGATAGTTGTGAAGAGATGAAGCTCCTATAAGAATACTTAGCCACTGAATTTGAAATGAAAGACCTAGGATAACTTAAATACTTCCTAAGTATTGAGATAGTAAGAACAAATCAAGGAATTTCTTTTTCGCAAAGAAAATATGTACTTGACCTCTTGATTGAAACTAGAATGCTTTCCTGCAAACCACCTGAAACTCCTATGGAAATGAATCATAAGCTTGGAATTTTCTCAAATCAAATTTCAACATATATAGGGCGCTATCAATGACTGGTTGAAAGGTTAATTTATCTGTCTTATACTAGGTCAGATATAGCTTATGCAGTGAGTGTTGTTAGTCAGTTTATGCATTAGTCAAGTGAATAACACATGGATGCAGTATAACGAATCTTGAGATAATTGAAAGGCTCTCCAAGAAAAGGTTTGTTTTTTTTTTCAAAGAATAGTGTTTCCTACATTGAAGGATACACGGATGCGGATTGAGCAAGTGATTAAACAACTAGAAAATCTACATATGGCTATTTTAATTTTGTGGAAAGAAATCTTGTAACTTAGAGAAACAAGAAACAAAAGATTGTTGCAAGGTCAAGCGTAGAATATAAGTTTCTAGGTACGACTTATAAAATATGTGAATTATTATGAATTAAAAATGTTATATCAGATTTGGGGATTAAGCATACAAAACATATGAATCTTTATTTTGATAATAATGTTGTTATGAGATTGCATAAAATCATGTACAACATGATTATACCAAACATGTTAAAATTGACGGACATTTCATTAAGGAAAAATTAGATTAAAAGATTATTCAGTTTTTAGATGTCAAAGATTAATTAGTTAATGTACTTACAAAGGCAGTTTCAAAAAGGGTGTTTTATAATGTAATTGACAAGTTGGGCGTGTTAGATATTTATGCTCCAACTCTCATAAGATTGTGAGCGCGATTTGTTGATTTGAATAATATACAAAAATAAATATACTTTGTTAAACTGGATAAATATACAAGAATAAATATAATATGTTAAACTAAATAAATATACAAAAAATATAATACATAAATATAGGATTTTGTTAGAGTTTTTCTTAGAATAAAATTCTATCTGAATTATAACTATATTTGTATGCATTGCCTTTTTCATACGGGAGAAGAATATTTTGCAAGTTTTATTTTCCCTAAAATATGATTGTTTTACAAAAATGTTTATTTTGATTGACTTGACTTGGATATAGGCGAACTAGCTGTTTTGTTTGTCCACGTCACCTAGAAGTTAAGGCTCAACAGTTTCTTACACAAACAAAGATTAAGAAGTGCACAATTTTATTTATGCAATAATGACAAAAAGAAACAAAGTGTTATGCAACGGATGAATATAAAAACAAAGCAGAAGTGGAAGGGACAAAATTGGTAAAGACGTAAACAAGGGGCATCTTTTCCCCTCCCCTATCTCCAAAGACCGCTGTTTTGGGATTACAAGTGGGACCCCCTGAATGCTTGGTTGGTTGATCTGTAGCTCTTATCTTTGTTCTTTCTCTCTTTAGTTTTAAATAATGATGATACATTTCTCGTCTCTCGTGATGGAATCATTAACTGCAGTTATGTTTTTCGGACGCTATCTCCATTCTCAGTCTTAGGCTTAGCAACCAGTTCCATTTTCCTTTTTTGTCATCTCCATTTCGTAATCTAGATCTGTTATCTTTCCAGAGCGATTGTTTCTTCTTCATTTTCAAACCACTTCCGTCAAAGGTTTTCAAATTTCCCAGAGATGTTTCCAATCCTATAATTTGTTACTGTCACTGTTACTATTACTATTATATTTGTAGTTCTTCTTCGTTGTTTCTTACATTAGCACCTCCGAATTTGCAATTTTGACTTTTGATGGAAGGTAGTACTGGTGGTAGCGGGGGCTACACAGTTCGCCGGAGAACCTCCCTCTTGGATCACATCTCCATGTCCGCAGTCGACAACCGGCGAGTAGGGCTGACCATGGGCGCAGTATTAAAGTTAGAAAACAGAGCGTCGGCTGAAATGGGTCCAACAGTAACGCAAGTGAACCGAACCCTTTTAGACATAATACGCAACGAAGAGCCTCACGGATCGTTGTTTGGACACAAGGACAAGAAGAGCTGGAAGGCCTTTAGAGACCGTCTCCGCTTTAAGCGTGCCAGCGCCGCCGCCTGGAACTCCTTGGTCCCAGTTCCAGCCCCCGATATCCTTGTCAACAATAATAATGCTTCAAGATCCTTCCTGTCTCGTCGCAATTCGGCAGTGTCGGATCCGAACCATCTCGGGGAAGGTGATGATAACTCCAATGTTTCTTCGAGTTCGGGGCCGTACATGACTGACCGGAGCTCGGGAAGATTTGCAGCAGCGCCGGAAGAAAATACCGGGGAACCAAACATCCAGTCGGTGGTGGACGACTTCGGATCGCAGATATCGGAGAACGAAGAGGACAGGAGGCGGCGTTTGGGTGAGGAGAGGGTGTTGTCGGCGAGGGAGGAGGGTGGCAGAGAAGAGGCGGAACCGGTGAGAATGTCGTTGATGGATTTGCTGGAGGAGACTGAGATTGATAGGCAGATGGGGTTTGAAGCGTCAAGGGATGTTGTGGGAACTTACGAGGAGGAGGGGAAAGAGGTTGTGAGAGGGGTGGAGGTGGAGCTGACATGTTGCGTGTGCATGGTGAGGCATAAAGGTGCGGCGTTTATCCCCTGCGGTCATACATTTTGCAGGCTGTGTTCCAGGGAGATTTGGGTGCAAAGGGGAAAGTGTCCTCTCTGCAATGCCTTCGTACTGGAAATTCTTGATATTTTTTAAGCTCTTTTTTGTAATACCGTATCCGTATGTTATTGGTTTTGGACAGCCCAGACCAGAAGAGCTGTAAATGTTTCTTTTTGTGGCGAATGAGTTGGCCAGTGGTTTCGTTGGTGTGGACATTTACTGCAAGCTAAGCTTAAATGATTAAAAAGCTCAAACAAAAGTTTTTTTTTTTTTAATTCGAGGAAACTGTGTAGGCGGCCAAATAGGCACACCTCTCTGAGGGTCCAATTGGCGCACCACCTCACAGGCGGGCCAAGCGGGCGCACCTCATCATTGAGGGCTCAACTAGTTCTCCATCTACAGGTAAAACTTCAGCTGCCCCAGGCTCTTACAAGAGGGGCTAGCATGGAATCGAACCTGGAACCTAACTAAAGTCAAGCCCCACTCTCAACCATCAAGCCACACCCCTTGAGGGCTCAATCGAAAGAATTAGTGATAATATACTAATGATAATTATTAAAAGTAAAGAGGTAAAAAATAAATAAAGATATCATTTATAACTATATAATTTTTATCTTTAATTTTAATTATTTTTTTTTTTTTTGAAAAGTAAGGTGGTAGTACTTTCATTCACTTAAAGTTGATCAACAATAAAAGGAGGGGGAACAGACTCCCAATCTCCATAGCCTGACAAGGAATGAGAGTGCGTTGCCAAAAGATGGGCGACCCCATTCGCAGACCTATAAATAAAACGGCATTCAACATTGCCTATTTCAGAAATTAAAGACTTACAATCAAAGATAATGAGACCCAATTGTGAGTCATCGGAATATGAAACCGAGTTGACAGCATTCACCAGAAGCTTCGAATCCGACTCAATAATAAAAGAGTGCCAGTGTTTCGAAACTGCCCAAGTAAGAGCTTCCCTGAAAGCAAGAGCTTCCGCTAATAAAGAATCCATACATCCATTACCGCTCCAAGTTCTTGCCGCAATGAAAGAGCCCAAAGAGTCCCTGCATACCATCCCACCCCCTATCATGCCAGTACGCCCAATAACAGAAGCGTCCGAGTTAATTTTCAGCTTACCAGCTGGTGGACGAGACCAAGTTCGGGCTGCCGATTCGCCATGGGTACTGGAAACACTCGGCTTAGCTTTAGCATCTAGCCACTCATGAAGCACTCTGCTAGCCATCAAGACAACACCCATAGGCGGCGTATGGTGATGATGCCACACCCTTTGGTTTCTTGCTGACCACAGCGACCACAATAACATCAGCATTGCTTCGGCCCTATCCTTGGAAGCTGATTGGAACACCCCAGTTAACCATTCCTTCCAAGTAGCAGCTCCTGGATTTAACCATCCCAAATCAGACGCCAACCAGACATTTCGAGCATATGGGCACTGAACAAAAAGATGCAGGAAGGATTCCTCATTCGAATGACAATGAGGGCAAATATTAAGTACATCCATCCTTCTAGCCTGTAAAATACTTAACACAGGCAGAATTTCACGAAACAAGCGCCATCCAAAATTCAGAACTTTTGGTGGAACCATGCAATTCCACAATTTTTGCCACAATTGTGTTGACGTCCCTGCGACTGCAGTTCTATTATTTTGCAGCTGTCTATAGGCACTTTTCACCGTATATCGCCCTTTGGATTCAAACTTCCAGCACACTTTATCTCTCACAGCACGAACTGGCAACATAATGGAATAAATCGCTGCCCTGTCTTGGTCATTGAAAACACCATTAATGATCTCTGAGTTCCATCTTCCATTCATCATCAAATCCGAAACTCTAAATAAAGGAGTATTCGGAGGTTTAACTGTTGAGATCCGCATATTGTCCACCGAAGGAAGCCACGGTACGTCCCAAATTGCAGTTTGCTCGCTGTTTCCCACACGACAATATGAACCCGCCTTCACAATATTCCTGCTCTCCCAAATGCTCCTCCAAAGGTAACTGGGATTGGCAGCTAGAGTGGTATCAAAAAAAGTGGAGTTGGGAAAATAACGAGCTTTCAGAACACGAGCTACCAGAGTGTTGGGCTTAGTGATAAGATTCCAGCCTTGTTTCCCAAGAAGTGCCACATTAAAATCATGAAGCCGTCTAAAACCAAGACCCCCAAGCTTTTTTGGTAAGGACATCCGTTCCCACGCCATCCAATGAATTCCTTTACCATTCTCGCCTCCCGACTTCCACCAAAATTTATTCATCATCCCCTCAATCTCATAACAGATGGTCTTAGGAAGCAAAAAGAGACTCATTACATACGAAGGTATAGCTTGAAGAACAGTTTTCAAGAGCACTGCCTTGCCCGCCCTCGAAAGCATTCCAGACTTCCATGATGACAAACGCTTCCAGACCCGATCCTTCAGGTAGTTAAAGACCTCCCTTCTGTTACGGCCAATATGCGATGGCAATCCAAGGTAACAACCTAAGGATTCTTTTTCTTCGACACCCAAAACAGCACACACATCCAGCTTCACATCTTCAGGAGTATTGGCAGAAAAAGTCAATGAAGATTTTGCCAGACTAATTTCTTGCCCAGAAGCACGCTCATAGGTCAATAAGACATCCTTCAAGACACCTGCTTCCTGATGATCAGCCTTAAAGAAAAGTAGACTGTCATCAGCGAAAAAAAGGTGGGAAATAACAGGTCCACCTCTAGAAACATGACTGCCATGTAAATTACCCAACTCATTGTGTTTACTTATCAACCTCGATAAACCCTCCGCACACAAAATGTATAAATATGGAGATAATGGGTCTTCTTGGCGAAGGCCACGCGAAGGAATGATCGGACCCAGTTGTCTCCCTTCCTGTAAAATCCAATACGATACCGATGACAAGGAAAGATAAATAAAATTCACCCAAGGAGTTGGAAAACCAAACCGGAGAAGCACATCTTTAACAAAAGTCCACTCCATTTTGTCGTACGCTTTGCTTATATCCATTTTCAGAGCTCCTGAGAAATCCCTTCCTCTAGTCTTCCTATGAAATGCATGCATGACCTCGAAAGCCAAGATGCAATTATCTTGAATGCTACGCCCGGGAATGAATGCACTCTGACTCTCAGAAATCAGCTTTGGAAGCAAACATTTCAATCGATTGGCAATCATCTTCGTCATAATTTTCAAGACCACATTACATAGAGCTATGGGTCTTAAATCAGTCATATATTCTGGCTTAGGCTTCTTTGTAAGTAGAACAATAGCAGTCTCATTAAGAGAGGAGGGAAACGTACCCGAATGCAGATATTGCAGGCATGTAGCCGATACATCTGGGCCAACTACGTCCCAGTAGTGGTGGAAAAAACCAGGATTAAAGCCATCTAATCCCGGAGATTTATCGGGATGCATGGAGAAGGCTGCACTCTTAACTTCCTCTACAGTGTAGGGTTGTAACAAGAACTCACAATCCGCAGCAGTAAGCAAAGTTGGGATACATTCCAAAACCTCGTCGGACTCACATTCTTTGGCTGAGAAAACCGTAGTAAAGTAGTCAGTAATCAGCTGTTCAAGATTAGAATTCCAATTTTGCCAAGTACCATCATCATCCTTGAGTTGCGAAATTCTGTTCTTTTTCTTCCTTGATGTGGCAGCTGAATGAAAGAACCGTGTATTACGGTCTCCTTCCTGCAACCAGAAGGTCTTTGCACGTTGCTTCCAGTACATCTCTCTTTGACAAAGCAAATTGTGGAACCGCTGTTTTTGCCTCTTGAATTCAGCGATATCTCCTGGACAACGGGAACTCCTCAGTCTTGTAACTGAACGCAGGCAATTATCAATGTCACCCTTAAATTTCTGTTGAAAATCACGGCCCCACTCCTGTAAAAATCGACCACATAAAGCAAGTCTTTCAGTAAGGTTCAAATTAGATGACTCTGCCCAACTCTTGATAATTAATTCACGACATGCTGCTTCTCTTCTCCAACTGTTCTCAAACCTGAAACGGACAGTTTGTCCTCGTGGAATGAAACACCGTATTTCCAAGAAGATGGGTAAATGATCAGAGGAAGAATGCTGTAATACTGTCCCCCTAGCTTGTGGAAATTGTAGCAACCAGTCATTATTAGTGAGTATCCGGTCCAATTTCTCTTCCACAAAATCCGCCGTACCCCGACCCTTCTCCCAAATAAACTGGTAACCAGCCATATGGAAATCAATCAAATTTGCATCTTGGACAGCTGAACGGAAGCCATGAATGAGTCGAGAAGGTTGCTGACGTCGGCCCCTCTTCTCTGAAGTTGCCAAAATATCATTGAAATCCCCCATTATAACCCATGGCAGATTATTATGGGTAGATAGTTCACGAATGAGATTCCATCCAATAGCTCGATGAGCTTGATTAGGCACACCATAAAAACCGGTTAACCTCCATTCACCAATCGACTCAATCTCAACCACAGCATCAATATAACGGGGGGAAGAACGAAGAATAGAAACAGACTTCGAAGCTTTCCAAAGTAAAGCTATGCCACCACTATGGCCATGCGAAGCAACAGAGAAACAACCATCGTAATTAATTAAACGTTTAATTTCCTCAACTTTAGCAGCATTACAAATTGTCTCAATAAGAAAAATAAAATGTGCATTTTTTAAAGTAATAATTTCTTGAAGCACACGTACTGCTCGTGGGTTGCCAAGCCCACGACAGTTCCAGCTGATGGTACTCATAATTGTCGGCGGGTCCGAAATTGGGAACCCGCCGCTATTCCGTTTGTTGACCTAGTAGTCATATCCGCATCTCCTGTGAGTTCATGAGAAAACGAGTTATAAGTTGGGCCAATTCGTTTCCTTTTGGGGTCCACAATTTCTACCCCATCTTCCTGTATCTCTGCATTTTGGGAATTACCATTCAAATTAGGATCCCGTATCCCATTATTTCCGCTGGCAGTTCCATCATTATCTCCACCTTCCGTATCCCTCCCATTGTCAGAATTTGAAGCTGTATCAGAGGAGTGTATTCCACCTGGACTACTACCTTCCAAATTTAGCGGGTCACGCAACCACCTAGCTCCGATGGAGAGATTGTTCCGGCGACCTGAGGCTTGCAATTCCGGTCCGAACTGACGTTGTGGAACTTCACCCGGAGTTAAAAGCCAAGAGCGGCAGAACCTTTCTGTGTGATCCAGATACCCACAGATATAGCAAAAGGATGGTAGCTTCTCATATTCAAGCGTAGGCCTGAACCATTCACCTTGTTTCTTCCTGAGTTTAATCTCCTTCTTCAAAGGATTACGAACATCTAATCTAACCCTAACACGCATATATTTGCTCCAAGTGCGGTTATTAGGATCAGCAGCTATAAAATGGCTAATCTCATTGCCAATTTTCTCTGCCGCACGTCCAGTCATACACCCAGGCAGCAGACCCAGAACCTTTACCCATATATCAAAATGGAAAAGAGGGACATCTCCAGGGTGAGTAAAGCCATTCATTCGTGCTAGAATCAAGAGGTTGTTATTGAAAGTCACTGGGGACATCTCTAAGACACGGTTTACATCAACCTCGTGAAAAAATTGGAAAATATATAAGCCACCGTCTTCCTCCCTGATAGAGACTCCCATAAAAGGCCGCCACAATGCAGCCATGGTTTGCTTCATGGCATTAAAATTTATCACCTTATCGGTGAGGAAACGGCCAACCAGACTCAGAGAAATCTTCAACTCCTTCCTCGACATCCTCCTCATCAAGTTCTATCCCTTGTTCCTCCTCCTTCTCCTCAGCACCTTCACCCGCAACGGAGAGACTCTGCATATCAACCGAGATGTCATAACCCAAATAAATCCTTAATCCTAATTTATTTTATCACGCTAACCTTAAATTATGTAACAATTTCTGAATATGTGATGGTCAACTTATTACGAGTTTGTTTTGTGTGTGTGATGTTGGGTTACTTCAACGACCCAGAAGGCACATCTAAGGCAATGAAATCTGACGGTTGGTTTTACACTTGAGACGGGGGTACCAGTCCGAAGATGAGAAAACTAGCAGTGTGGAAGCGGAGTTGATATTGTACACTAATCCAGCAGTAAATGAGGCGGTTGTTGTGGCTCGAGCTCGACCCAATAATGTGAGATGCCTTAGATGTATAGTACACCTATGCCTTAGACGTATAGTACATTTCAAGTCAGCAATAACGTAATTTCCATTTATATAGGGTTAAATTGGCGCGTAATGAAATTTTAAAGTCTAACTTACATTTACCTGTAAATGTTAGACGTTGGAAAATTAAGACTGGATCTCATCCTACATGTAACGGTATAATTAAGAAAATTTTTGTATGATTTACTAAATCTAAGATCACTCGAAATTCTATACCACCAATAACATAAAAATTATAATAAAATATGAATCTTAATTCGTATCTTATTATTATAAAACTTAAGTCTTTTCTTGTCATTTTTCTCAAATCATTTTTAAAATTAACTCATTTCAGTTACTGTAATTACACAAGTATTTGACCTCTAGCAATTTCTACATAATATATTAAGATATCTCTATAACTATTATAGAGAGGGTTAAGCCAAGACTACTAGCTCCCTTAGAACCTAAGCTTATTTATAATAGACTTTAGGCATTTTAATAATTTAATTAAAATTAAAATCTAATTTCAATTAAAATTTAATTATAATTATAATTAATTGTATTAAATATCAATTATGCTCAAATATATTGATCTTTTTAAAATATCTTATATTTAATCATAAAATTTCACAAACTTTACAATCAAATCTAAATATGATTAAAATACTTTTTTTCTCTTCAACTCATTATTTGTGTGAGGCTCATTAGATTTCCAAATATGTTAGCAATAATATAAATTATAACCCTAAATTATATATAGGATTAGGTAAATTAAACTCCTTTAATTTTTCTTTAATTCTCTAATTAAACAATTTATATCCTTATATCAATATTGGCTTCTAATAATTCATCATAATCACTCAAATATCCAGGAATGTCAAAATAGTTTTGATTGATTTTTTATGCATGCTTTTTTTGTATAATTCAATCATTTCATCATACAATATTTTGATTCTATATGGAGTATGTAATTACTATCTACTATATTTGAGTCCAATCATATTAGTTCTTCATCATTATCGATTGATCAATTAATCACATTTAAAAACTTTTTCAAAGTGTCTTTCTATCTTGGGTAAGAATTATTCGAATCAATGTTAATCAAGAACAATGAAACATTCTCTTTAATTACTTTAGACTGATGAATCCTATCACTCAACTACTTCCATACAGTTTGGATAGGTTATATATAGTATCAAAATATTGTAATTCTTATATGAGATAACTTTGGTGATCTCAAGTCAAATGATCACTTATACAATCATCACAATGAGATTTCTATAGACATGCAAGTAATGTTTCAAATGAAATTCATATATAAGGTCAGTTTAGTGAATTTATTCTTTAATAAGCACTCATACATTTGTTTAAGTATTTTCATACTTTATTCTATAAGATTGATTACTTCCTTCATAAGGAATAGATATAACATGGGCTAGTCTTTTAAGCTTAATTAACATCCAATCTCAATTGAACAAAGAATATGAATGATTTGGGGATAATATATATGTGCAATATGAATCTCATCATAATTTTATTTTTAATGCACATTTATCCCATCAATAGACTTTATCATATACATTTAAATGTATATTTATATACAAAAAATAAATAATGCCTATATATAATTATGTCACTAAACTATAACCAACTGGTTGACTATAGGGTATAAACTAACAATCTATACTTGCACTAAGCTAATCGTTTAAATATCTTATACCATATTTCTATATCACGATTATGCTACTATTGAAATAGTGGTTTAGTGAGACAATTTTACGAGATTCTCTATAGTAAGTACTTGCTTAAATCTTATAATTTTTCTTCTCAATTATCATCATAATTAAGAGAGGTTGTCTAAATACATAATTAGATCTTTGATGAGACCTTAACTCCTTTTACATGCCCAACGACTCTAATGTTCTATTATATGTTTTGTTTGAATAATGCAAGGAACTATATCAAGCTCATTAAAGAACTTTTAATCCAAATAATCATTTTCATTAAATGATAAATATATTTTATCTTTATTATCAATTAATGCTATATTGGAACCCTTCCAATATCAAAATAATATTATTCCAAATAAAATATACCTTAAATAGGATTTAATTGTTAATTTAATATCCTTATAAACTCGTACTCAAATATTAACTCATATATAGAATAATACATATTTTCAATACTTCAAAAGTGTTAGATATCTCAAATACTAAAAAAATTTCGTGCATTATTTACATGCTTAGAGTAGAATAGGTAATCAACTTCCAATCTATTTCTACTGATCTAATTCCTAGAACTAATTTATTACCTTTTGATATCTAATATGAATTGTTTTTAAACAATTATATTTTTAATAATTGAAAATACAAATTATTGTTCTCTCTATGAGTAATATACATCGACACACTCCTACTGAAGAGGACAACTATGCTTTCATTAACCTTCTTATAGATATGATAAATTCATGGTCATCTCTAAAACAAACTCTTTAAATTGATCATAAAAGTGAATCTTTCAACGTCTCGTAGCCTTTCAACTATAAGTCAAATGTATCAACAGAGGCACTAGTTCAAATTGGATGTATTGTCATTATATTTGAACTTTTCAAATTTCATC
>JAJMLV010226718.1:0-13177 GCA_027123465.1 Erythroxylum coca
GGAACGATATCCGCTTACCGCTACTACATTAATTTGTTTTAACGGAAGTGATTTCTTTTATATTTGGTTGCAGGCGACAGCATCACCAAATTTTGGCGCCGTTGCCGGGGAATTTCTTAACGGTTTTTGTTAGTGATGTTTTTGTTTTTGTTTTCGTTTTTGGTTTCGTTGCTCTTAGTTACCTTATCTTTTGTTTGTTTCAGTTTCACAGCTCTTTCTGATTTTTCGATCTTTTAGCGGCATGGCTCACTATCAGTACGCTTTTAATTCAGATTATCCATATTATTCTTATTATGATAGTGAGTTTCCGTCTTCCAGGTTTGACCGTCAAGTGGCAGATTTCACACCCTTAGTCGCGCAAGTACCGAGAGATGACCAACAAGCTAAGGTATGTGAAGTTTGCTCATTTTTGGGTTATTCTTTTTGTAGATGTTCCTTTTTGCAGGATACAAAGTACGGATACACTTCTCCACCAAGTTACTATGAAGAGCAGTCCTACTTCGAGCCTCCACCTCCACCATCGCCACCACAAGCTAATGATATGTCTTTGGAGGAGATCATAATGACTTTGGAGGCGAGGACTCTTCAATTCCAGCAGTTTAGACAACCGTACGTGCCTCGACAAAATCCGAATATGACATCAAATGCCGAAGGTAAGTCTTCTTTGGAAATTATGTTGCAAACTTTGACTGCTAACACTTTGATGTTTCAGCGGAATACTGAAGTAAGTATCCGAAATTTGGAAAATCAACAAAAGAATTTGGAAAACCAGCTAAGTCAAATTGCAGCGGCCGTTAATCGAATAGAGGCACAAAGTTTTGAAAATTTTCCAGCCCAGCCAGAATTGACGCAAAAACGGGTGCTAAACAAGGTGCTTCCGCCTCCTTTTCCAAGTCGATTTTTCACGGCAAAGACGGAAGAACAAGCAGAGTTAGAAGAGGAAGAGATTACAGTTCGAGAAAGGATGGAGGATGTGCAACCTCCTAAGGTAAGTGAGGCAGTTCATGTTATCGCTAACCAAATTTTGTTTCCTTTTCCTAGTTATTTACAGATACAAGAAGAAGAAGAACAGGAAGAGCCGCAAGGAGTACAATTTTTAGGAGAGCCGTGGGTGAGCGAACTGAAGATTGAAGTTAACAAGCAGGATATTTTGTTCAATTGAAAATTGTAAAAGATATCCATGCCGATGGCAACGTGAAGAATTAAGTAACTAACCTCTTCTGAAATAAGATTTCCTTTAAGATTCAGCTCAAGAATTCCACAAATGAAAGTAGAATCACTGTTAAGTTTGTGGATGTTTGTGATAGGCCTCTGGTGCATAAGCATTATTTTAGACGCAAGAAGAGGAGCGTGGGACTAGAGAAGGTGGGCCGGTGACATGAGATGGAGAGAGGTTTGTTATGGGCATGCTGACTTGTGTTTGTTATATACGAGTACGAAGGAGAATTCTGTTATCATGAGTACGAAGGAGCATTCTGTTATCATTGAGTAATATATATATCAGAGGATAGGGAGGCAGGGGGAATTATGATTTTACTAAAAAAAAAATTACAATGAGTTTGATAGAGAGTTGCACCCCCTCGAATTGGTGTCAGGAGAGATTAAGCCTCTCAAATTGCTATTTACCTTGTTTTGTCAACAATTTCAACATTCTTAATACAATATAATATCAAGTATTCTACTCTATTATTCTGTTATGTCATTTCTTTATTGCTAGTTGTTCTCGGCTACTCTTCTATTGAAACCCAGGTTGTTTGTTTGGCTCTTGTTATTGCCGGATCCCATCATTTTTGGTATCAGAGATTAAATCGATTTTGATTTGTTGTTCATTCCACATACTAGAATGACAGATAAGATTGAAGCGATGGAGAAGAGGTTGGAAGAAAACATCACCAAACACATGTCCTAGTTAACCGAAACCTTGCTAGCCTACATGACCAAAACGGATGCACGTTTGGTTGAGTTTGCTAATTGATTACCTGCTAACGCTGAAACTGGATCCTCTGGCCACAACTCACCTTCAACCGATTCCGATAACCACCATGACCTCCCAACCCAAAACACTACACCCACAAATGACAAAAACCCTGAACAAAACCTACCCACCTATCACTGTTGTGAACGTAAGGATTATTCCAGGAAGCTTGAAATGCCACTCTTCTTGGGCGAGGACCCCCCCCATGGGTGTTTTGAGTGGAAAGGTATTTCGCTGTGAATCAGCTTACCAAGTCGCAAAAGTTTGAGGCAGCCGCCGTTTGCTTGGAGGGCGGGGCTCTTTCTTGGCTTCGTTTTGAAGAAAAGCGGAGGAAATTTTTAACATGGGAAGAATTAAAGAATCAGCTCTTGATCAGATTTCCTGGAGGCACAACCAATATTCCTTATCAACGTTTCCTATCTTTGAAACAAACCGACATGGTGCAGGAATATAGGGAGCAGTCTGAGGCCTTATCCATACCTCTGAATTTGGATGATGCGATGTTGATGGCCATTTTTATCAACGGTCTGGTCCCTAAGATACGAGCTGAAGTAATTGTGCTTAATCCCACTGAGTTAGCTGAGACCATGAATACAACCCAAAGAGTGGAGGCCCACAGCTTAGTTCTATCCAACACAACCATGGAAGTGGACATCCACCAAAGCGATACCACATATCAGTTCACCTATTACACCCACATTCATTCAAGCCACAAAACAAACACTGGGAACCAAAACCTCAGAACCACAAATTATCAAACCCCGCCGTAACATAACACCACACACCAAACATCCAGGCATTCTTACACCACATCAACAGCTAGTGTACCCAACTACGAGATCTCACGTGGTACTTTCAAACGGGTCACTGGAGCAGAGGTGCAAGCACGAAGAGAGAAAGGATTGTGTTTTAAATGTGACAAAAAATACCACCCGGGGCATATATGTAAGAATCGCCAGTTACAGTTGCTGTTGGTTAATGATGACTCGGATGGGGAGGAAGCTACGGAAATGGCTTCTACGCAAGCAGAGGGAGATGAACCTACTATGGGTACTGTAAATGTATCCCTAAATTCTGTAGTGGGATTGACCTCACCTAAATCACTCCGGTTGTTGGGAGAAGTCGCGGGACGGGAGGTAGTTGTGTTGATAGATAGTGGCGCATTCCACAACTTTATTTCGACCATATTACTAGAGGAGTTGGATTTGCCTAAATCGGCTAGTGATGGGGACAAGAATGACGGTGGGGGGTGAAGGTGTGTGTAAAGGTGTGGCAGTGAGATTGCAGGAACTTGTGGTGGTAGAGGATTTTTTACCTCTTGAATTAGGCAGCTCCGATGTAATTTTAGGGATGAAATGGCTTACAACCTTAGGGGAAACAAGTAATAATTAGCAGGAGCTCAGGATGAGAGTGAAGGTGGGAAGTAGTGAGGTGCTTTTGCCTGGTGACCCAGTTTTATGCAAGTCAGTCGTGTCCCTCAAGTCCCTGTGGAAAGTATGTCAGGTTGAAGGTCAGGGAGTCTAGGTTGAATTGGGCCAGTTGCAAGCTGAGGCAGGGCACACAGAGGAAGCGGTGGAACCAGTAGTTCAGTCTCTTTTGAATGAGTTTGAACATGTGTTCAACATGCCTATGGGATTACCGCCAATAAGGGAGAACGAACATGGCATCGTCTTAAAATAGGGCACTGAACCAATTAATGTGCGCGTCCATATCGGTACCCACACTATCAGAAGTCAGAGATTGAAAAACTTGTTGGTGAAATGCTGGCAATCGGTATTATTAAGGAGAGTGGGAGCCCGTTTTTAAGCCCGATATTGCTGGTTAAAAAGAAGGACGGTAGTTGGCAATTTTGTGTGGATTATCGCGCCTTGAATAAGGCTACAGTTCCGAATGGATTTCCTATTCCGGCCATCGATGAGTTACTTGACGAGTTGCATGGAGCGCAGTTTTTCTCCAAGCTAGATTTAAAATCGGTTTATTACCAGATTCGTGTAAAGGCTGAAGATGTACCAAAAACAACATTTCGAACTCATAAGGGGCACTATGAGTTCTTGATTATGCCTTTCGGTCTAACCAATTCGCCAGCGACTTTTCAATCCTTAATGAACTATATTTTCAGGAGTATGTTGCGAAAATATGTATTGGTGTTCTTTGACGACATCCTGGTGTATAGTTCTTCATGGAAAGCTCACTGGGAACACCTCCGAGAGGTATTTTTTCTGCTTCATACTCATAAGTTGTATGCTAACCGGAAAAAATGTCACTTTGGCAAAAAGCAGGTTGAATATTTGGGGCATGTAATTTCTAGTGAGGGGGTTGCAGCTGATCAGGAGAAAATTAAAGCCATGACAAGTTGGCCATTTCCGCAGAATCTTAAAGGGCTCCGTGGATTTTTGGGTTTAACCGGGTACTACCGTCGATTCGTTAAAGATTATGGAAAGATAGCCTTGCCGCTCACGCAACTTCTGAAAAAAGATGGATTCAAATGGACTGACGAAGCTACAATCGCTTTTGAGACATTGAAAGCAGCTATGACGAAAGTGCCGGTTCTTGCTCTACCCAATTTTGCCGAACCCTTTACACTAGAAACCGATGCTTCCGGGACTGGATTGGGGGCTGTCTTGATGCAAAATAGACACCCTATAGCTTACTACAGTCAAGCTTTAACAGGTAGGGCACGATTTAAATCAGTATATGAAAGGGAACTTATGGCGATTGTCTTTGCAATTCAGAAGTGGCGTCATTACTTGCTTGGGAGGAAGTTCACGGTGCGGACTGATCAAAGTAGCCTTAAATTCCTTTTAGAGCAAAGGTTAGTATCTACGGAGTACCAAAAGTGGCTGTCCAAACTGTTGGGATTTGAGTTTGACATCCAGTACAACCCAGGGGTGAAAAATCGGGTGGCTGATGCCTTGTCACGTGTTCATGAAGATCAAGGGAAGGAGAAGGCATTGCAGGCCATAACGGTGGCAGGGATTCTCGATTTAGCTGGAATTTCTGAAAAAGTCCAGCAAGATCCCAAATGTGCAGTCATTATCGAAATGTTGAAGAAAGACCCTAGTTCCAAGCCAGGATGGAGCTTAATACAGGGACAGCTGCGATGGAAGGGAAGGTTAGTTTTACCCCAAGATCCGGAACTTATTAATGTCATCTTGAGGGAGTTCCACAGCAGTGTACTTGGGGGTCATTCAGGATTCTTTAAAACATACAAGCGGATTGCCTCGGAATTGTTTTGGGAAGGAATGAAAAAAGATGTGCAGGAGTTTGTGGCAAAATGTTCTATCTGTCAGCAAAATAAGTATCTCACTTTGTCCCCTGCTGGGCTGCTCCAACCATTGCCCATTCCGGAAGCCGTTTGGGAGGACATCTCAATGGATTTCATCGAGGGGCTTCCGATCTCACATGGGTTTAATGCTATCATGGTGGTAGTAGATCGATTGACAAAATACAGTCATTTTGTCCCCCTGAAACACCCTTTTACAGCAGCTAAGGTTGCAGACATTTTTGTGCAGAATGTGGTTCGCTTACATGGATTCCCTCGGTCCATTGTCTCTGATAGAGACAAAATTTTCATTAGCCATTTCTGGACTGAACTCTTCAGATTGCAGGGCACTGTTTTGCGTCGGAGCACCGCATATCATCCACAATCAGATGGCCAATCCGAAGTGGTAAACCGTTGCGTGGAAACTTATTTGCGATGTTTTGCGAATATGAAACCGAAGACTTGGCAGCAGTGGGTGGCATGGGCTGAATTATGGTATAACAGTAGTTTTCATACGGCTGTCCAATGCACCCCCTTTAAGGCAGTATATGGTCGTGATCCCCCGCCTATAATACGCTATGGCTCAACCTTGACTCCTATTTCTGAATTGGAGGACCAACTTCAGGCTAGAGATAGAGTGTTGGATGAGTTGAAGGATCATTTGTTGATTGCCCAGAACAGGATGAAGAAAGCTGCTGATTTGAAGCGGCGTGATGTCGAATTTGCAGTGGGAGATTTGGTCTACCTCAAACTTCGGCCTTATCGGTCTAAGTCCTTGGCACGGAGACCAAACGAGAAGCTATCTCCTCGTTATTTCGGGCCTTATGAAGTAGTGCAGCGGGTAGGCCCAGTAGCTTATAAACTCAAACTCCCAGAAACTTCAAGTGTTCATCCTACATTTCACGTCTCTCAACTTCGTGCGGCTTTAGGAGTTGACACTCCTTGCCAGGAATTACCCCCATTTTTGACTACGGACTTAGAATGGGACGTGGAACCAGAAGCAGTGCTGAATGTGCGCTCCGGCAGTAGTGGCTCCGGTATAGAAGTATTGATTGCTTGGAAGCACTTGCCGCGTTTTGAGGCGACTTGGGAACCCTTTGATTTGATCAACCAGCAGTTTCCAACTTTCAACCTTGAGGACAAGGTTCGTTTTCTGGGGGAAGGTATTGATAGGCCTCCAGTGCATAAACATTATTGTAGACGCAAGAAGAGAAGCGTGGAGCTAGAGAAGGTGGGCCAGTGACGCAAGATGGAGAGATGTTGGTTATGGGCATGCTGACTTGGTTTGTTACGTACGAGTACGAGGAACAATTCTGTTATCATGTGTGTGAAGGACAATTCTGTTATCATTGAGTAATATATATATCAGAGGATAGGGTAGCAAGGGGTAGGGAATTTTTACACGAATTTACAATGAGTTTGTTGGAGAGCTGCACCCTCTCGAATTGGTGTTAGGAGAGATTCAGCCTCTCAAATTGCTGTTTATTTTGTTCTGTAAACAATTTCAACATTCTCAATACAATATAGCAACAAGCCTCTACTCTATTATTCTGTTCTGTCTTTTTTTCATTGCTGGTTGTTTTCAGCTGCTCTTCAATTGAAACCCAGATTGCTTGTTTGGCCCTTGCCATTGGTGGAACCCATCATTTTGGTATCAGAGCATAAACCGATCTTGATTTGTTGTTCATGCCACATACCAGAATGGCAGATAAGATTGAAGCATTGGAGAAGAGGATGGAAGAAAACATCACCAAACACATGACCCAGTTAACCGAAACCTTGCTAGCCTACATGACCAAAACGGATACACGTTTGGCTGAGTTTGCTAATCGATTACCTGTGAACACTGAATCTGGATCCTCTGGCCACACCTCACTTTCAACCAATCCCGACTACCACCATGACCTTCCCACTCAAAACGCTACACCCACAAAGGACAAAAACCCTGACCAGATGCCACCCACCTACCACTGTTGTGAACGTAAGGATTACTCCAGGAAGCTTGAAATGCCACTCTTTTCGGGAGAGGACCCCCACTCATGGGTGTTTCGAGTGGAAAGGTATTTCACCGTGAACCAGCTTACAGAGGCGCAGAAGTTGGAGGCAGCCGCCGTTTGCCTGGAGGGCGGAGCTCTTTCTTGGCTTCGTTTCGAAGAAAAGCGGAGGAAATTCTTGACATGGGAAGAACTAAAGAATCAGCTCTTGATCAGATTCCCTGGAGGCACCATTAATATTCCTTATCAACGTTTCCTATCTTTGAAACAAACAGCCACAGTGCAGGAATACAGGGAGCAGTTCGAAGCCTTATCCATCCCTCTCAATTTGGACGATGAGATCTTGATGGCCATTTTCATCAACGGTTTGGTTCCTAAGATAAGGGCTGAAGTAATTGTGCTTAATCCCACTGGGCTAGCTGAGACCATGGATACAGCCCAAAGGGTGGAGGCCCGTAGCTTAGTTCTATCTAACACAGAACCATGGAAATGGACGACCACCAAAGCAACACCCCATATCAGTTCACCCATTAACCACAATCACTCAAACCACAAAACCAGCACTGGGAACCAAAACCTCAGACCCACAAATTCTCCAACCCCGTCGCAGCATAGCGCCACACACCAGATGTCCAGACATTCTTACACCTCATCAGCAGCTAGTGTACCCAATCGCGAGATCTCACGTGGTACTTTCAAACGGGTCACGGGAGCAGAGATGCAAGCACGTAGGGAGAAGGGATTGTGTTTTAAATGTGACGAAAAATACCACCCAGGGCATATTTGTAAGAACCGCCAGTTACAAGTGCTGTTGGTCAATGATGACTCGGATGGGGAGGAAGCTCCAGAAATGGCTTCCACGCAAACAGAGGGAGAGGTACCCACGATGGGTACTGTGGAGGTATCCCTAAATTCTGTAGTGGGATTGACCTCACCCAAATCACTCCGGTTGTTGGGAGAAGTCGGAGGCCGGGAGGTAGTTGTGTTAATCGACAGTGGCGCATCCCACAACTTCATTTCAACCAGATTGGTGGAGGAGTTGGATTTGCCTAAATCGGCTACGGGAGGTTATGGAGTCGTGATGGGGACAGGAATGACGGTGGGGGGTGAAGGTGTGTGTAAAGGTGTGGCAGTGAGATTGCAGGAACTTGTGGTGGTAGAGGATTTTTTACCTCTTGAATTGGGCAGTTCCGATGTAATTTTAGGGATGAAATGGCTTACAACCTTGGGGGAAACAAGTAATAATTGGCAGGAGCTCACGATGAGGGTGAAGGTAGGGAGAAGTGAGGTGCTTTTGCGTGGTGACCCAGTTCTATGTAAGTCAGCTGTGTCCCTCAAATCCTTGTGGAAAGTATGTCGAGCTGGAGGTCGAGGAGTCTGGGTTGAATTGGGCCAGTTGCAAGCCGAGGTGGGGCATACAGAAGAAGTAGTGGAACCGACAGTTCAGTCCCTTTTGAATGAATTTGAAGATGTGTTCAACATGCCTATGGGATTACCACCAACAAGGGAGAAGGAACATGGCATCGTCTTAAAAGAGGGCACTGAACCAATTAACGTGCGTCCATATCGGTACCCGCACTGTCAGAAGTCGGAGATTGAAAAACTTGTTGGTGAAATGTTGGCAGCCGGTATTATTAAGGAGAGTGGGAGCCCGTTTTCAAGCCCGGTATTGCTGGTTAAAAAGAAGGACGGTAGGTGGCGATTTTGTATGGACTATCACGCTTTGAATAAGGCTACAGTTCCGGATAGGTTTCCTATTTCGGCCATCGATGAGTTACTTGACCAGTTGCATGGAGCGCATTTTTTCTCCAAGTTGGATTTAAAATCGAGTTATTACCAGATTTGTGTAAAGGCGGAGGATGTACCAAAAACAACATTTCGAACTCACGAGGGGCACTATGAGTTTTTGGTTATGCCTTTCGGTCTAACCAACGCGCCAGCAACTTTTCAATCCCTAAGGTATTTTTCCTATTGAATTTTCAAGTTTAATTATTGTTTCAATTTGTGATTTTTCCCTTTTATTTGTATTATTGCTGTGAGTGACAAAACCCCCCTTTTACTTTTGTTATTTGTTTCGTTTAAACATCGTTAACCTTTACCGCTAAAAATTTCTCGTGGGAACGATATCCACTTACCGCTACTACATTAATTTGTATTAACGTAAGTGATTTCTTTTATATTTGGTTGCAGGCGACAGCATCACCAAGAATTTAGTGGCAGATCATCTTAGTCGAATACCATTATTAGAAGAAGCATTACCTTTGAATGATGCATTTCTCGATGAGTATCTCTTTTCTTTACATGATAGCATTCCTTGGTTTGTTGATATTGTCAATTACTTAGTTACTGGATCATTACCTGATGATTTAACTAAGTATGAAAAATATAAAATTAAAAGGGATGCGAAATATTATGCTTGGGATGACCCTTACTTATGGAAATACTGTTCAGATCAAATAATCAGGAAATGTGTTTCTAATGAAGAGGTTGAATCCATTCTTAAATTCTGTCATTCTTATGCTTGTGGAGGTCACTTTGGACCAAAGAGAACAGCACGTAAAGTTCTTGAATGTGGTCTTTATTGGCCAAATTTATTTCGTGATTCATACACTTTTTGTAAGTCTTGTGCTAATTGTCAAAGGACTGGAAATTTAGGACATAGAGACCAAATGCCTCTTCATCCAATTCTAATTTGTGAAATCTTTGATGTTTGGGGTATAGATTTCATGGGTCCTTTTCCTCCTTCTTTTGGTTATACTTACATATTACTTGCAGTGGATTATGTTTCCAAGTGGGTAGAAGCTAAAGCTACTCGAACTGATAATGCTAAAACTGTTTCAGATTTTGTGAAGTCTAACATTTTTGCTAGGTTTGGGACACCTAGAGCTATTATCAGCGATCGAGGAACACATTTTTGTAACAAGACAATGGAGGCTCTCTTCAAGAAATATGGAGTCACTCATCGGACTTCTACAGCTTACCACCCCCAGACAAGTGGGCAAGCTGAGGTGTCGAATAGAGAAATTAAGTCCATTCTTGAGAAAACAGTCAGTCCTAGTCGTAAGGACTGGAGTTTACGTCTGGACGATGCCTTGTGGGCATACCGCACGGCCTATAAGACACCTATAGGGATGTCTCCTTATCGTATGGTATTTGGGAAACCATGCCATTTGCCTGTAGAATTGGAGCATCGTGCTTATTGGGCTGTGAAAAAATGCAATATGGAGATGCAAGCTGTTGGTGAGCATCGGATGTTGCAATTACAGGAGCTAGAAGAGATTAGAAATGATGCATACGAAAGCTCTCGCCTTTACAAGGAGAAGACTAAAGCCTTTCATGACAATTTAATTTCAAGGAAAAAAATTTTAATTGGCCAGAAAGTCTTACTTTATCATTCAAGATTGAAGTTGTTTCCTGGCAAATTAAGGTCACGATGGATTGGACCTTTTGTGGTTACTAATATTTTTCCTCATGGTGCAGTGGAAATTCAAAGCTTGGAAACCAGCAAGATCTTCAAGGTGAATGGGCACAGATTGAAACCATTTTATGAGGGATTTCGAGCTCTTGGGACAGAGGAAATCTCTTTGGAGGCCCCTGTTGTTGAAGCCTAAGAATGGGGAATGTCCAGCCTAAGACATAAAACGACGGCATTCTTGTTTATTGTTTTTATTTCTATTTTCAGTTTTCTTTTATTTTATTAGTTGTTATTTTTATTTTATTTTTATCTTTGTCTTTCGATCCTCTTCTCCAAATGATTTACCCTAATCGTGTGTTTTGTTTCAATTTTGAGCAAAGGTGTGTAAGTCTACCAAGGAAGAGCTTTAATGGTGGCTAACGTTTTTAAGACTATTTAGTCTATTTTTAACCATTTACATATGGCCATTTCATTTTGTACATGGGTAAAATTCGTACACACCTTGTTGTCACCATACCTTACTGTCACCACAACCCACCAAACCCATCTTTCCATTTCCGTTCATCGAACCCACCACACCCACCATACCCATGTTTCTATTTCCATTTAACCCACTACCTTTTACCACCATCTCTGGCTGCCATGGGATCGATGACGGAAATAACAGACCCATCCGAAGCTGTTAAGGCTTCCTTTCTCTCTTCGATTCATGTCTCAATCTACTCAGCGCTGCCTCCTCACCGTCTACAACAAACTCCGAGATCGTTCACATCGTAGCACCAATTATCGTCTCTTTCCACCAGTGGCAGCGTTCAGTGATAGAACCGACAGTCCTCTTTCCGTCTTCACCAAGCGCGCCCTTTCCACCAAGAGGATCATCGATCAACAAGCTAAGGTCGTTGCTTGCAAGGAATCAAGTGAATCTGATTTGCATTCATGGAAGCCCTCTTGCCTTTTTGTTATTTTCTATTTTTCCCTGCTTTGATTTCATGCCTCGAGCTCACTTTGGGACAATGTGAAATTACGTGTGGGGGAAGGGGATTTTAGGGCTGAAATGATTTAGGGATTTACTTTGAATTACTGGTTGTCTGTTGAAACTTTGTCTGGAAATGCTTTCTGTTACTGGTTGCTGATGATTTTTGTTGAATTCCGCACACTTTATTTATTGTTTCAATAATAATTTCTATAATTCTAATCTTTGGGATGGATTTCCTCATATCCTCTGTTGTTGTTGAGAATTGAGTTACTTCAATTAAGAGTCCAAGTCTTGCAATATTTTACTAGCTTTAACAGAATAGATCTTCGTTTGCTCACAATATTGAATGACCTTCTTTGAGAAATCTCTTGGATACAAGTGAAATGAGCCAGTTTAATGGATTTTGAGTAATTAGTTGTATGCTTTTTTAAATTGAAATGATCAATTCATGACTGGAACACTCAACACGAATCTGCCATAGTCTCTTTGCATGTGAGTTGTGTGCTTAATGCTTTTGCCAAGTTAGTTAAAGAATAAATAAAAAAGAGCACAAGTGCAATCAAATTCTTACTTCGCTCTCCGGTAATGGATAAAGAGTAGAGTTAGTAGCCATCTGAGCTTGTGACTCCGAGTAGCCGGATGCGGGTATCACAAATATTCGCCCTCGCGCCGAAAGGATGATGACATCTCAGACAAGCCTAAAAGGTGCTCAAAATGTGCTGAAATTGAAAAAAGACTATTTTGTGAATCAAAGCTGAATTTGGTGGTCTTTGGTACTTGGCAATTTCATTTTTTCATCTATGCTTACTTGAGCGTGATTTCTCTTGGCAGGTTTTTGGTAATTGTTCTGTTGTGAATTGAGTTAATTATACTAGGTTTAAAACTATGTGTTCTGAGCTAGTGCAATCTTTTATTTGTGTTTGAGAGGTATTTCAAAGGTAGTTATTCCTTGTTATGGAATTTGGAAGATGAGTTTTGTTTCTGCTAGTTCCCTATTGCTTGTATACTGGATTTCTTCAGCTGAGCAGCTTTGTTCTATGTAATTGGACTGGAATCTATTGAAAAGAGTTGGAATGTTTTGATTTTAAGATCTTGCTTGAGGACAAGCAAGTAATAAGTGTGGGGGAATTTGATACATTGATATTTTTATTTAATATTTTGAGGAAATTATGTTTATAATGCAAGATATTTTGATATTTTTGATGGATTTATTTTCTCTCTGTTATTTTGGACAATTAAGGAAGGTTTGCTGATTTGTCGATTATTTGAGTTTATTCGGGAAATTTTAAATGGATTGCAAGAGTTCAAAATCATAGGGGTTGTTCTATCTTCTTAGAAGTCAATAACAAACATATGTTTTGGAAGGTTATCAGTAGTCACTAGCACAAGAATCAGGGAGAGAATCTGAGGATTTTATATCCTTATCATCATTTTATTGGGTTGTAATTATCTCTCCATTTTTTTAGCTAAGAACATTCTCCTCTTTTATAAAGGGAGGAGGGTTGTTAGTTTAGATCTATCTATCGGAAGCAGAATCTTCATTTTGTTAGCTTAA
>JAJMLV010226757.1:0-13161 GCA_027123465.1 Erythroxylum coca
TGTAGTTGCATACTCTTTGATTAAAGTAGAGTATCATCGTTATTGTATTACTTGAGTTTAGTTAGATTCATTTTCTTTTAAATGTATTTGTGGTATGACAATGTTAGAGCAAATCATAACGATTCTAATCATATATTCCATTCACGTATAATACATATTGTAATTGATTATATTTCATTGGGAATCAAGTACATAATGGAGCTTTACATCACACCTATATTCCCTTAACCAATTAATTAGTTGATGTTTTAATTGAGTCTCTTACATATACTGATTTTCAATTTTTAAAAACCAAGATTGAACTCTCCACAAGAGCTCCATATTGAGGGTTTATATTAGAGAAATAAATTTATTAATTATTTGATTATGTAATCATCTGTTTAGTTTCCTGTTTAGATTTGTAAAATAAATTGAATTGACAATAAAATGTGTAGAATTAGTTAACTATTTGGATTTAGAATATTTGATTGACCATATAATTTTAACTTGTACTTGTATTATACTCTTTATGCAATAGAATTAAGCCATTATTTCTAATCTTTTACGGTATTAGAGTTCCATTCTTAACCTATTTCTTTTTCTTTCTTTTTCCTTTTGTAATTCTCTAAGATTTTCTTTAACTATAATGGCTTATGAATAAAATTCTTTCAAATACTCATATCACCATCTAAAAAATCGCCAATAACACCATTAACCTTTTCCAAAATTGGCCAATATTTTTGGAGACTATCTCCTCCTTTTGGCAATTCTTTCAAAACCATCTTTTACGATAAAGGATATAAATGTATTGTTCCTCGTAATAATCGGCCTACATCGCATCCATATCTTGGATACTTATAAAGATGTACCAAAGTGCACACTGTCAAGCATTGCTCCATTTTTCAACTTATCACCATCTAATCCTCACTAGCTCCATTGACAATAAGTTTACAATCTTGAGATACTACTTCTCCATGGCAATATTAGATTAGGAAGGATCAATAAAGTATCAGAGCCACATTCTTAACTTATCTGTTTCTCTTTCTTTTTTCTCATAATTCTCTAAGCTTTTATTTACTATAATGACTTCTAAAGAAACCCTATCAAGTACTCATATCTTCATTAAAAATATCTAAAAATTGAATAATTCTCTTATTACAATTAATAGTTCAAATATCACAAAACTAACTGCTACCAACGTATCACATAGTTCCTCTAAATTTAAAGTCTTATTAGAAGGATATAATCTCTATAACTTTCTTAACGTTCTCATCTCTATCCTACTCTAACCATCACCATTAGTCATAAATCAATTCAAAATTTGGCCTATACAAGTCTTCTCTTTAATGCATCTATTGGTGTAATACCCCATTACCACCTCTGAAGAGAAACGGACCAATATTTCCAATACCTATGTCGATAATCCCATGGTCATATTAAACAAATCAAGGACAAATTGAAGAATTGTATTTGAAAACATGCATAAAGTACACATATTTCATATTAATTTCTTTTTTTATTGATAAAATGCTAGTAATTGTGTGTTGTAATTATATATTTTGTGTTTTGCGGATTAGATTAGAGATTTTGATCAAAATATGCTTAAAAGTGAAATTTTAGTAAAGAAGGAACAACGATGCAAATTTTTGAAAACCTGTAGAAGAAAAGTTTCAAAAGAGGCCTTTTTAAAATTTTTTCAAAAAATTCTCCCCTCATTTATTTTATTTTGTTAACTGGCCAAATGAGGTAAGCTTCATCAGTCCCTAATAATTTAACTCTACTTATCGCTATATACAATTAATTTATGATTAGAGAAGGAATATATTTTTTAGATTCAACATTTTTAATTAGTCATAAACTTATTACTCTCATTTGAAATTGTTTCTTAGTAAATTTTGCTCTAGATAAGTAACGTATTTCCTCATGGTACAATTGAAATGCACAGTTTAAGCATCGATAAGTCTTTAAAGAAAATCATCATTGTCTCAAACCTTTTTATGAGAGTTTTTACATTTATAATATTAAAGAAATAATATTAGAATTCCCAACTTATAAGATGTGAGGAACCATAATATCTAGTAAAATGTTAAATAAAGTTGCTAATTAGGAGGGAACTTTATATATTTTTCTTTAAAAAATTTCTTTCATTTAAATTATGATTTTTATGTTTTTCATAGCTTAAATTACTTTATTTTGTTTTAAGAGTATAGAGCATTCTTAATAAATCATGGTAACACTTTACAAATCCAAAATTCATAAAAAGTGATGAAGCATTCCTAAGAAATTTTTGAATAAGGCGTGCTTATGCATTACTTCCACTTCACTAAACCTTTCTTAACTAAGACGTCATGTCTTACAATAAGATTGCTTTTGACTCAAAAACACATAATGTGCAACTTTTATAATGAATAAATATAATCAATAATCAATAATCAATAATTAATAATCAATAGAACACTTATTTTCTTTATCTTATCATCTTCTTTTCTTTTATAACCCTAACTTGTTTTTCTCCTCTAGTTGTTCCGCTTACCATCGCCTAAGCTACTACCTCTTGTTGTTGTTAGAACTATCATCTTCACTCTAAAGTTAGTGACTTCTTTCTCCTCTCATATGAATAATGGTTGAAAAGATGATGACAAACACTCTTTTGAGGAATAAAAAAACTTATATCGTCTGAATGCAACAAAAGGCCCAAACCAAAGCTAAAGCACAAATTCCCTCGTTGGCTCTAACTAAATCTCTAGCATAAATAACTGTCTAATCACATACTAGAATGTGTTTAGGGAAAGGCGAGCATATTTTACCTTCCTCATAGATAGATTTGAATGGACACCTTCAATTTCGAGAAAGAAAAGACAAATAAAGGTACTCAAGTGTTTGAAAATAGTCCATCATTCCTTGCAAGTAAATTCATCACCCACTATGGATGCTTTGAACAATATAATTGTTGTGCTTGAATTAATTGATGACATTAGGTAGCACACTTATTTTTCCTTTCAAGGCCTTGCCTATATTAAGCTTGTGTATAAATTCTACAATACTTTTTTGAAAAATTGAAAATCTTATCTCCTTTGAATGCAACAAAAGGCCCAAGACAAAGTTAAAACATATGTTCCCTCATTAGCTTCAACTAATTACCTAATACAAGTAAACATCGAATCATATACTAGAATGCATTTTGGGGCCAAAGCAATCATATTTTACCTCCCTTAAGAGTTATATTTAAATATGCACCTTCAATTTTGAGAAAGAAGCAGTAAAGAAAGGTACTCAAGTATTTGTAAATGGTCCATCATTTCTTGTAAAGGCATTCATCACCCTACTATGGATCCTTTAAACAATAGAACAATTGTGCTTGAATTGATTAATGACATTGGGTGGCATACTTATTTTTTCATTCAATACCCTAACTATGTTGAGCTTAAGCATGGATTCAACACTACTTTTTAGGGAATTGAAAACCTTACCTCCTCTGAATATTATAAGAACATTAAGCCAAACTTGAAGCATGAGTTCTCTCTTCAGCTCCAATTGAATCTCCAACATATTTAAGCACTAAATCATATATTATAATTTGTTTAGGGAAAGGCAAAGAGTTAGATTTAAATGTGCACTTCAATTACAAAGAAAGGTGCTAAAGTATTTGTAAATGATCCATCATTCCTTATAAGTACATTCATCACCCCACTATAGATGCTTTGAACATTAGAATTGTTCTGGTTGAATTGATTGATAACATTGGGTCGCACACTTATTTTTCCATTTAATACCTTGCTTATATTTAACATGTGCATAAATTCTACACTACTTTTAAGTTTAATAAGCATGTTGATTTCACTTTGAATTCCCTTTCAATGGTGAATTTTAAATTGATGGGTAAGGAATTTAACTTTTAATTACTGAGTTCAATCTTGCATTTGCTTTTGTTATTAAAAAATATGCCATCACTAATGAATATTTGAATAGTGCTAGTGATTATAGTATTAATTTTGACCCGATTACATTTTACTTAGAATTATCTATTGCTTACTTTTATGACCCAAGTAAGTGAAAAGATACTTTAAAGAAAAAACCTATCCTAAAATACATTCATAGTAAGTATGATAATAGGCTAGGTTGGGCCTGGGCTTGAAGTCCCGAACAGTCTAGGGTTGCTCGGTTCGAGCTTAGGTCTGACTAGGCCAGGGATGACCAGCTCGAGTGTAGGCTCGGCCCAGTCCTGCTTGACACAAAATTATTATTATTTTAATAAAAGTTCTCGAAACTACGTCATTTTTTAGGTTATCTATCAGGCTTCAGGCTAGGCAAGGCCCAGGCAGTCCAGTTCCAAGCCCTGCCTGCCATCCCTAATTTATAGGTTTTTAGGTAGGGAAAATTTTGCTACTGTGTTAAATAACACTTTTTTTATATGATGAACAAAGTCAGAGTGAATTTTAGCTTTACAATTTAATGCAGTCATAGTGAATCATCATCATTAATCCTAGGATTTGTAATTACCCAACTAGCTATGCATGAAACATGTATTGAAATTAATAAGAATAATTTACGTATTTCCTATGAGATGTTGCCATTAGATATCCCTTTCTTGGATTTGATGGGCTTACTTGACAAGAAATGGTGTTTTGTTGTTTGGATCCATAACACCACATAACGTCATCCACTGCTACTATCCCTAATAATTCAAATCATGAACAACTAGACATATTAAAGAGGCGCATCGCTTAGATAGAAAAGAACTTGATGACCTTCTTCACTTTTATACAATATACTCTACCCTCACCACTGAGTGTTAGGAGGTATATCAACTATGTTAAGCTTTTTTATGAGAAGTCTCACTTAATCTTATATTTATATTTATATTTTTTAAAATCATTAAGCATTGGTTTTGATGCATTGAGGACAATGTATGGAATAAATATCGGGGGAGGAAAGGTTTAGTACTTAACTTTGTTTGATGATTTAGCTCTTATTTTATATATGCCTTTACGAATTTATTTAAATTTTCATAAAAGAAAATCTTTGTCAAGCATACTTCAATTCTTATTTATTAAGTTATCTTTTTAAAGGTACCAATTTGTTTTGTGAGATTTGTGCTAAATGATTCAAATTTCCATGAATAATTGATTTATATGAAATGCAATAGGATGACAAGCATGAATGGATAGGTTCTCACCTATTAAATATTGAATAATTATTTTTTATGATTGATTTAGAGGAAAAGTGCAAAAGGATATAATACATGTTAACTAACATTTTAAGCTTTTGAGCCTATGATCATTCATTATTTTACATTCTATTTTCTAAATTGAGTGATTATCATATGGTTTGATTTTTCTAAAAACTCACTTTGTTATGCATCTTGGGACATATTGTTGGATTAGATGCATTAAAATGATAACAACATTTAAGTTAACCATTTTGAATTCATAAAAAGCACCTAGATTATATCTGCCCTAGTTAACCAATTTGAGTCGTAGTCTCTTGTTTCTTGCATTTGAACCATAATACAAGCCACATTTACTTTTTTTGTTGATTTTTCCCATAATTTTGAACCCTGCATTAAAGGATTATAAGAGCCTACTTGTATGAGATTTAAAATATGATTATAAAAATTATAGTGAAGTGATTCAAGTAAAATAGCTTTAGTTCCTCTCTATATATGTATGTATATATAAAACGGGAAAAGAAGGAGTGATAATAAATCTCCTCCTTAATTAAGAAAAAAAATCAAAAATAAAGAGGAAGATATGAGAAAAATATTGCATAATCATAGTTAAGTGACTTGAATCAAAAGAATTATGGAGCATTTTTTATCATGTGGATGGGTTTGTATACTTCCTTCAATTTGATAAATCTAAAACTTCCCTTTTTCTAAACCTTGTTTAAGCTCCATTATAACCCTTTCAAAGACTCTTAGACTCTTGCATTCATTATTCGATGATGGAGATGTGATATATAAGTAAGCCTATGACAAGAGTTTTTCTAAGTTGATATGATCCATTAATACCCTAAATACTCCGAGTGCATAGAGTGAAACTAATAAGAGGGTATTGATTACAATTGCAATGATTTTAAAAATATTGTTAGGACGATTGCTTATTTTTGTAGTTTATGAGAATTAATATTATAAATTGGATTTCTTTTTTGTGTTTTGGTTTGGTAAGATGTGATGATTTAGGTTATGAAGGGATGAATTGGGAAGCAAACGAGAAGGATATGGACACAGCTTGATGAGTCTAAACTACTATATGCTTGAGGACAAGCAATGTCAAAGTGTAGGAGAATTTGATAGCATGCTTAAAGTACATATATTTCATATTAATTTCTTATGTTTTGATCGATAAAATTCTTCTAATTTTGGTTTATAATTATATATTTTATGTTTTGTGGAGTATGTTAGAGATTTGTATCAAAATGTGCTTAAAATTTGAAATTACGCAAAAAGGAACAAAGATGCAGATTTTAGGAAAGAATAAAAATTGTAAAAGAAAAGTTCCAAGAGATGTTAGAGCATAAGGCATGTTTACACCTTAGTTAATATGATATGACTACTCCAAAACTTAATGTGATTAAATAGATAAGCTCTTCTAAAGTAAGCGAGCTCTAGTTATTTCTGCTCCTACTTTGTCTATTTATTAGTTTTAATAGATATGACTTGTTCTAGTAGGACGATCATAATGAAAATGAGATTCTTTAGATTTAGTACTGATATTACCTTTTATCCCTTTTTTATGAAGATTAGATAGGATTTTAGAATTATTTATAAGAAAGAGGCGCAAGAGGCATCTATTCATTTGTCTCTCTCTTCTCTTAGTTCATCTTAGTTTTTTTCTATGTTCTTAAGATAGTTTTTTACTTTTATTTTATGTTATCTTTGAGAACTATGAACAACTAAATTCTCTCTTTTTTTAATACAAAGCTTAATTGAAGTTTGATTCTTCAAAAGTTGCGAGATCTAATTGTTCTTCTTTACTCTTTTGTTCTTATTATTTGTATATCTTTTGAGATTATAAAAACTATTGTTTGTTTGATTGATATAGAAGACCTATTGTTTAATTATAAAAATAATATATTATATATTGCAACGATTCAATCCATAAAATTTTATTATTCTAATACTTAATGTTGAAATAACAAGGTTTAGTATAGGATATTCCACTTATGTTATATGATATATATTCTAGTTTAAATAAACAAAACATGTGTGTTTGTTGGCTAAAATTAATGATCTCTTTAATTTTCAGCATAGAATAGATTAAATCCTAAGAGTTTATTTAGGGTTATTTGTTGATAAGAAAATTAATCAAAGAGTTCGTTTTATTTAACAAAGAAGGAAGGAAAAATGTGTTGTCAGAAATTGTTATGACTATGACTAGTTTATTAAGGAATATAAAAGTTTATCTTTACATTAATAATCAATTTAAAGAATCAAAATTAAAATGTATGTTTTGGGCTAGATGTCTGTTGTTATTTTATTTCATTAAATTGCATTTTTATTTTTTGTTTTTGTCTTTAATCTATTTCAATTTATGCCTTAAATTCTCCCTTTCTTTATTTTGTTTTGTTAACTTAGGGAAACGAGATAAATTTTATCAGTCCCTGTGGATTCATCCATGCTCATAGTTATATATAATTTGTTTGTGATTAGAGAATGATTATATTTGCGGAATTGGATGCTACTAATATTAAAGGTTTTAAGACAATCTTTAAGTATATGTAATCTATCAATGATCGGGCTGATGAAATTGAACCCTAAAAAACTCATTAATAAAGAGGATTTCATTGATAAGGTTCTTGACGTCTTAATAACGCATATAAACAGTGTTGACATGATTGATATTCGTAAAACTCTTATCTCTCTTTTGCTAATATTGATGAAAATTCCCACGATGTCATAGCTAAAATGGATTTAAAGGAAGTGAAATCTACATGAATAAGACAAGTAGAACATGGATTAGAACATTGCGCAAAAAGGGAATTTAAAGAAAGGTCATAGTTAAAAGCATCACAGATTTATGCAAATAGATGTGTTTATTTTTCTTCTTCCTTGTGGCAGTGCATTTGATGCTCCGCAATAATAGGTCCAGAATCAAAACTCTTCAGGCAAACAAAAAGTCGTGCATGTACATCAAAATGAACTATTTTGCAAGTTTTGGGCACCTATCTTCAAATTGCAAGGGAAACCTTTATCGATGCCAAATGTTGCTATTCTATGTCCTTAATAGTGGAATGAACTATCTTTATCTTAAAGATACACATTCCTCGCTCAAAACCCATCATCCTATCTAGAGAGCATGAATGTACCCCATACTCCGTACAAAATTCTAAATGCATGTATCGTTGTATCCAGATTCCAGATTCCAGAATTGGCTTGTCGCAAGGATCTGGATACAAAACGTCATTGTGATTGGCAAATTCATATAATTTAATTGTATTCCAAAATCAAGCATCCCGTATCTTTCTTGGCCATTGGATTCGATCTCCATGTTCTCTCATAATGCAGCTCCCTGTTTTTTTTAACCCACATTTGACAAATTTCCTTGGTCATTCTCCTTCCTGACGATCCACACACTAAAGGTAATTGTTAAAGGGGATCATTAGACTATTTATCCTGAAATGCGCGCCTCTTGGGTCTGCGACCTTCTCAAATCACTAGTACTTCTCTCTAACTAAGATTCAATTACAAGCCAAATCTTCAAGCTTCCATTTCAAGTAAAGCAGTGTTGTCAAGAGCAAGCATTATTATACACTGCATAACCCCGTCTGATGCATGATTATCTCTACAAATTTCAAATTAAACAAAAACATCCCCTTTCTATATAATTGAAGACATGCGTGTCCAACTTGCTTGTCAAAATTCCTTTAAAAATGACATTTCTGTAATCTCTCCCAAAACTTTCCCTTGTCTCTCTTTTTCTGAACCAAGCAACACGGGCTCTCTTTTCAATCGATAAACAATCTGACTCCAACTTTCGATATGCAAGTCCTCATATATTCTACATAACTCGCCAAATTATCATCTTGCGTTAGGACGCTCTCCTGACCAAAAAAAAAAAAAAAAAACCAACTTGTCGATTCCTTACAAGACATACACCCACCAATAATCAAGAAAAAAGAAATTCAAACAATAGCATCTACTGTCAAAATTATTCGATAACATTTAATATATCTTAATCAATAACATTATGTTAAGATATATGGTATACATTTTATTATTAAAGTTTGGCATTTTTGATAATAGGACAGAGCAAATAATTCAGTTTCACATCCAGATTGATTGAATTTAAATTGGGCACGACTGGCTTGTTGGATTTTTGGATAATGGTTCAATTATGATAAAATTCTATTTTAAGTGGGATATGTGAAGAAGATAAGCTTATTGAATTTTTGGATAATAATTCAGTTGTGATAAAATTATATTTTAAGTTGGATATGCTTCTTACTATTATCGTCTTCTTCTTAATAAAATGAATCTCTAGTTTTAAAGAAAAAAAACATAAGAAAAAGAAAAAAACAGTCACATGAATTTAGAAGAGATGGAGGGAGAGATAGGTGTACAACATTGCATTGATTATGTTCTTTCCCATAAGTAGTGTAGGAACTAGGAACAATGGAGGAGGGGGCCACTCCGATCATTGTTACTGCACCGCAACAAAAGGAGTTATGCTGCGAATATCTCCATGGTTTTTGCCTTCGTTTGTAGAAGGTTGCGCAATTGATGTGGTGAAGGTTGTGAATGTCTTGTTTGTCATGGGTGTGTGACTTATTGTAGTGAGACTTTAGTAAATTATTGTGTGGAAGTCTATTTGTTGGATCTATCTTGCACGAATTCCTTCTGCTGCAAGTATAACTTGGATTCAAAATGTGCATGAATCAACCTATTTTGTGTGAACAACTTTTTGATTTATTTCAGAGGAGTTGAACCTATAGGGAAGTTGTTATGTTTCTATCTCAAGTGTTTTCTATTTTTGTTCTTAAATAGTTAATCACTTGAGTTATTTATTTATTGTCTTTTCATTAAAGGAGTGTTGAAAAATCCTCTGACGAGGTTAATACGAGTCAATCCTGCTATTGGGTGTGTAAAATTTTCACATAAAGTGAGGTTGAGAGATAGTGTCAAGGGCTGAGTGGTGTCGACTCAGCAAAGTCTTGAATAAATCTATTGTACTTTCGTGAAAATATTAAGCTGGGTGAGAGCCTCACAGACGTAGGCAAGATATGCTAAACTAAGTTACCAAATTTCTAGTGTTTTTTATTATTTCATTTTTTATTGCTTTTGTTTTTGTTTGTGTTAGAGATGTCCACAATAAAATTGGAAAGTTTGCGAAACTACTACCATTTACAATTTTTCAATTGGTATCAGAGCAAGGTCACATAGTTAAAACTTGGTAGCAAGTTGGTGCAAATCTGTGTTTCGCAATTATGGCCATAAGAGAAGGAGCATCAATTATTAAGCCACTGTTATTGGACAATTCCAATTATCTTGTATAGACATCACGGATAAGAGTCTTTATTCAGGTATAGGGAATAAGAGCATGGAACTCAGTGTTACATGGCTGGATACATCCGATACTTATTGATGATAAGGGAGAGACAGTTCTAAAAGATCTATTTAAATGGACAAGAGTCGAAGAAGAAATATCACTTGGAAACTCACACGTATTGCATACAATTTTCAGTGCTATTGATGAAGGATGTTTCTCAATGATATCAACCTATGAATTTTCTAAAGAAGCATGAGATACTTTGCAAACTTTTCATGAAGGGTCTAAATCTGTGATAGCATCAAAACTACAGATGTTAGTTGTGAGGTTTGAAAAACTGAAGATGGATGAAAATGAGACTATTGGAGACTTTCATGAAAGATTGCGAGATATAATGAATCAGGAACATTAACTCGGGTAGAAATATTCCAATATGAAACTAGTCAAAAAGGCATTGAGATCATTACCTTCGAGATTTATTCTGAAAATTGCAGCAATAGAGGAGGCCCACGACATTAATGATCTATCATCATCTGACGAAAATGAGGATATGTAGCCATTAACACAAGAGTTCAGTAAGTGGCTAAAGAGAGTGAAAAATGACAGACCCGAGTTTAGGAAAAATGGTGGGGGTTCATCGAACAACAACTTCAAACAACAAGCCAAAACTCAAAAGGGAGAAAGAAAGGTAAAGAGAATTCAATGCCATGAGTGTCAAGGCTTCAGACATGTTCAAGCGGAGTGTGCTAACATCTTGAAGAAGAGAAAAGGAAAATCCTATACGAGCACTTGGAGTGATAACGAATCCAAAAGTGAAGAAGAAGCTGTGAATAATATTGTGTTAGTTACTTTGTACAGTAAAAGTCCAATTACTTGTTTAACAGTAACCGAGAAGGAAGTAACTGAAGATGAAAAAGTGAGTAAATGAGGAAATTTCGAGAAGAATGCAGACGATTCAACTCAAAGCTCAATCTCAGATTACAACAATGATGACAGTACTTTAGATGATTAAAAGGGAGGTATTTATGAAGCCTATGAGTTCATGTATGGTAAATAGGTCCAAACATGTAAGAAAAATGAGAAGTTGAAGGAGGAAAACACTTATATGAAGAACATCATTCAAGATCTAGAGAAGAAGTTGTTGTCTACATTAGATGAGTTTGGTGAAGATAGAATGAAATTAATAAGTACCGAATAGGGATTGAGAATGTTGAAGCCATAGAAAAACTAAAAAAGTTAATGAAAATTGGTAAGGTTAAAGGAGATCTTCAAGGAATCAACTATAAGGGTGAGTGCTCTAAAGTGAATGAGGAGAAAAATGATATGTCTAGATTTGTCCGAGAAGAAGAATCATCGAGAAAGAATCGAAGATTTGTACCCACGGGTCATTTATGAAGCCTATGAGTTCATGTATGGTAAATAGGTCCAAACATGTAAGAAATGATGTTTCAAAAGGGTCAAAATCAAAAATCTAGACACTCTCTATTAAATTTCCAGCAGCAGCCTATAGTATCGAAGCACACTTGGATTAGAAACGGTCAATTTCAGGCACAAAGACATTGTGAAGGAAAAAAAAGAAATTGTCTAGATTCACAATTAGTTACTGCTTGTGAAGAAATTGTTCAGATAGAGGATAAATCAGTTACTTTAGAAGAAGAAACCGATAACAAAGATAATATGACGAGGAATAAGGTCAGGTTTGACTTTTTTCAAGGGGTACAGGGACTGAGTACTTTACATTTTTAAAGTATTTTTTGTGCTGTTTAAAAAAAGAAACGTAAAAAAAAGATTTGTCTTTTTTAGTTCTTTAGTGTTTATATTTCCATTGTCGTCTCATCTTTTAGTAGTTTGCATTGTGACTTCTATTTAGCTCCACTGAGGACTATTCAGCTCTCTTATCAAAGTGGGTCTCTCTCTCACTCACTACATAGGCAACACTCATCTTTATTTTCTTGGGTTTTTGAATTTGATCAATCTTATGAAGATGGAATTGAAGTAATGATATGTTGGCATGTGTATTGACTGGTGTTGAATTGTCATATGATTTTTATGTTTCTTTATTCATTGAGATTGATTATGTTGAAGGCATTCTTCGTTTTGAGAATGTTTTATCCCAATGGGGGAGACAACAGATTGTTTATGGCATGGAAAGATTTCAAGGTATATGCGTGACTATTCGTTGTAATTTTTGACATCTTTTTGTCCTAAAGGAGAGAAATTTGGATGATTGGAAAATTGTTCATTATTGTTTCTTTGGATGTTCTTTGGAACTTGATGATGGATTAAGGGGGAGTTCTTTTCTCATGTGGATTATATGCCCAATTATTTTATTTAAAAGGAGTTTTATATTTATGACAAACAATGCCAAAAAGGGGGAGATTGTTAAGATATATGGTATATATCTTGTTATTAAATTTTGACATTTTTGGATAATTAAAATTTCTCGGCATATGTGTTTATTGTGAAAAATGTGTTTTTGTGTTTAAAAAATAAATTGGAGTGGATTTTTGTGTGTTTTCTATTTTTGTGGACTTTTAGAAATTTTCTGGAATTTTTCGGAAAAAATTTCCGGACCAGAAAAAAATGACAAGTGACAGACTGATTTGGTTTCTGGTACCGAAAATGACTGTCCAATGGTACTGAAAAATTAGATACATGATTTTAGAATTTATTACTTTGAGTCATTGGAAATTGG